>CAUYTI010125510.1:0-22940 GCA_963575145.1 Galago senegalensis
CATCAAACTGGTCAACACAGCCTTCATGTCATTTTCTCAGGTATTGCTTTAAAACGTTCACATTCTACTCTTAGAAAGATTCACCTGTACCCCTATATGTTTCTTATTTAAATGTTACATTGACACCTTCACTACAGTTACCCTAACTTGATTTCTGGCTCAAGAAATGTCACTCAGACAATCTATAGATGCAGACCTCCAGATTAAAATCCTCTATGAATTTATAAGGAAAAATTGATGATCATGTCACATAAAATATTAGGGGATTCAAATTTACTTCTTTCTCCAGTTATGTCTAACTCTTTTCCAGGATAGTTCCAGCCAACAGTTGAAGATTCAAAAACACCTGGCTATGAGAGTTTAGATACAACAATTTATCCTTCCCCTAAGAGGGGATGTCTTGGCATACCTTATACCTGTGGTATAGATTTCACAGAGGTTGAAAGGTCCTGAATTTTAGTCATATATTTCCCACCTCCTGACATGCAAATGTCTTACATTGTAGCACATCATAGAAAATGTCTTCACATTATAGCAGATCTAAAGTAATTGTCTGCAGTAGTCATCAGAATGTCATCCATGTAATTGACCAGTGTGATATCCTATGCAAGGGAAAGGCAATGGATATTCCTGCATTTAAAATTAGGGCTGGAGGGCTGATATATCCCTAGGGTAGACGGTGAAGATGTATACTGTCCTTGCCAGTTGAAAGCAACTACTTCTGATGGGCCATTTGGATAGACATGGTAGAGAACTATTTGCCTAGCAGCATACCAGGTACCAGGAGATGTGTTAATATGCTACAGCAATGCAACCACATCTGGTACAGCAGCTGCAACTAGAGTCATCACTTGGTATAGCTTATTGTCACCCACTGTCATTCTCCAAGTGCTTTACAGGTCAAATAGGAGAGCTGAATGGGGATGTGGTGTAAATCACCACCCTTGCATCCTATATGTCCCTGTTCATGGCACTAATCTTAGTATTACCTCTAGGAATGTGGCATTGCTTTTGATTTACTGTTTTCCTAGGTAGAGGCTGTTCTAATGGCTTCTTTTGGCTTTTTCACCATACTGGCCCTCACTTCACTGGTCAAGGAACCAATATGGGGATTTTACTAGCTGCTAAGTATATCCATTCCAATTATGCATCCTAAAACTGGAAAAATAATTAATAGGATGGGTTCAGTAACCCATTGGGCCCACTATGAGATGGACTTGACCTAAAACTCCATTGGTCACCTGACCCCCATAAGCCTCTACTCTGACTGAAGAGCCACAGTGATGTTTTGGGTCTCCTACAATGGATGTCAGTTGGAGACAGTGCCGGTGGTCTCCAAAAGGTCTGATAATTTCCTTTTCTCCAGTACATCATTACCCTGGTAAAAGGCTGTGGATCCCTTTGGGGAAGACTGGAGAAAGTTTAATGGTATAAATTTTTGATAGTGTATTGGGATCCTTCTTAGAGGGGAACTGGTCTTCCCTTTATGAGTAATATTCTGGGTCTATAAACTGACTGAAGTTTGGGAATTGATTGAGGGACTATGATTTTCTGTTTTTATGATTTGACTTTTTTGTTCTGTAAGGGATGCAGTCTTGCTATGTTGACTATGCTGGACTTGAACTTTTGAGTTCAAGTGATCCTCCTGCCTTAGTCTCCCAAGTAGCTGGGGCTATAGGCACATGTCACTACATCTGGCTAGTTTTTATGATCTGAGTTAGACTTTTGTTCACTTGACCTGGAAGTTTACTGCTTATACTGATCAAGGAAAAATTTAGCAAGCTCCCTATTTCATTCACTTCTAGGAACACCAGGATTAATTACCCAATACTGTACATCTCTGCAAGGCAGATTATTCAGTTTGTTGCTTCAACTCTGCTGTCAATTACAGTGACTATGTCCACCTTGCTTTTGGCAATTGACTGATGCCACTTGGCCCCTACTGCCCAGAATCCCAATTACTCACATTGCATTTATGTACTTCAGTTGAATGGCTGTGGTTTCCACTGAAAGGTCTGGCCCACAAAGGAAAGTAATCACAGAGCACTTTATGGATGCGTCCCTCATGAATTTATTTCTCACAGTATTGAGAAAGGTTTTTCTTCTAGACCCTTCTATTGTTGATAAGTAGGTCTTAAATTCTAATAATCTAGTCTTCAAAAGCCTTTGAATCCTATCATCTACATTAAACCAAAAGAGACTGAGCATTTGTTTATAGCTGGTCATCTTTTGATCCATGTCTTAGCCAGTAAACAAAACACAGCCCTTTCTAATTCCCTGAACATTAAATACAGAATCTTTGCTTAATAAGCCCATATCAATAAATTCAGCCTGATCCAATTTTATGTTCCTTCCACCATAATAATGCCCTTAATATTCATTCCCATATCTATTCTGCATTTCTCTTTGCATAAACTACAAAACTCAAGTGGTTCTTTTGGAGTGTAGTGCATCACCTATGGTTGACATTTTATACCTCACCTTTAGGGGCCTACTGAGACTTGAGTAAAATTTATAGGCCTAGAATGAACAAGGGGTGATTAGGGCTGGGTGTGGTGGCTCACACTATAAAGCTAGCATTCTGGAATGCTGAGGCACAAGGACTGCTTGAGCTCAGGAGTTCAAAACCAGCCTAACAAGAGTGGAAACCCTGTTCCTACTAAAAATATAAAAATTAGTATGGCCTATAGTCCCAGGTACTCAGGATGCTGAGGCAGGAGGGTCACTTGGGCTCAGGAGTTTGAGGCTGCAGTGAGTTAGGGTGACTGCACTTTACCTGGTGTGACAGAACTAAACTCTGTTAAGAAAAGAAAAGAAAAAAGAAAAGAGAAGAGAGGAGGGGGAGGGGAGGGGAGAAGAAAGGAGAGAAGAGAAGGGGGAGGAGAGGAGAGGAAAGGAGAGGAGGAGAGGGGAGGGGAGGGGGGAGGGGAGGGAAGGGAAGGGAAGGGAAGGGAAGGGAAGAGAAGAGAAGAGAAGAGAAGAGAAGAGAAGAGAAGAGAAGAGAAGAGAAGAGAAGAGAAGAGAAGAGGAGAGAAGAGGAGAAAAAAACGGAAAAAGAAAAGAAAAAGAAAAAGGGAGTAATAGGGTGGGTTAGGAGAATCAGCACTGTCTTATATGGTAACAGCCTAAAGGGAAGCCATTGCATTTCCTTAGGCAATGAAGGTTAATCCCTCAGACTGACACAGAGAGGCCACTTTTGCTGGGATAGACAAGCCAATTCTGTTAGGAGTGGAGAGGCTGCTTCGACTGGCAAAGAAGACTTCATCAGAATTTAGGGGCTCAGTGTCCCCAGCTTCATAATGGTCTGCCCACACATCCCCATTCCAATTTATAAGATCCTGTTCTTCCCCAATCAGTGCTTTCAACTTAACAGTAGATACCTAGAGACACTATACATTCAACCAGCACTAAACATAAGGCAGTCACAGGATGAGGTCCTGTGATTGGATTGGATTGGATTTTAGTAATTTTAGCCTTGCAGCTACAGGAGATAAGCCTTTGTCTCTCAGGGTACACCCAGAAGTTCTTAGGTCATTTATGCATTGCTTAAACTGGAATTCAAACCCTCAAAACTTATCTCTTTTAAGTTGCTGGTTATTCCAGCAACATTGGGAACAACCAATCAATGTTCCTTAGTTTTCCAAAACTGTTCTAAAGTATTGTATACTGAGTCACTTAGCTCCTTCCTTCTTTTAAGAGGTTGATTAGGAGTAGTTAATGCAGATAATTTGCATATCTCTTTTAAAAGTTCCCATTATAGATGTCAGTGCTTTCTTTACTACTGGATATAGGGGTCATTAGTATCTTTAAATCTGAACAGATTAGAGATTCAATTCCAGAAATCTCTTACCTAATTCAGAAAACTCATTCTTAAAATTGTTCCTCTAGAACCACTCCTGGAAACAAAATCTGTATTAGTCAGGATTCTCCAGAGAAAAAGAACCAATCAGAGTCTGTATGTGTGTGTATATATCTTTTTACATATGTAGAATATATATATTATATATATATATATATATATATAGAGAGAGAGAGAGAGAGAGAGAGAGAGAGTGGGTTAGGAGAATCAGCATTAGGATGTGGATGCATGAAATCTACATTAAAATTGTAATAAACAGGTCATGTTGTTTGACTTCTGCAATTACAAGTGCTCAATCATGACTTATATTGACTTATATTTATCTTTTATTATTGCTCTCTATTCTTACAATTTTAATACAGCCTTTTCCTTTTTTTAAAATGTGTATACATTTTTTTTGGCACCCTCTGTATACAAGAGAAGATTTATTATGGGAATTGACTCAAATGATTATGGAGACCAAGAAGTCCAATGATTTGGCATCTGTAAGCTGAAGATCAGGAAAGTCTAAAGGCCAGAGAACTAGGATAGCCAATGATGTAACTCCCAGTCTGAGACAAGACTCCTGAGATCTGGATATGCTGCTGGTTTAAGTCCCAAGGTCTGAAGGCCCAAGAACCATGAGCTCTGAATTTTGAGATCAGGACAAACCATATGTCCCAGTTCAGGCAGGAAGAGAGAATTCACCTTCCTTTAGCTTTTCTGTTCTATTCAGGCCCTCCACAGTCTGGATCTTGTCTGTCCACACTGGTGAAGGTGATCTTTACTCAGTCTACCAAGTCACATAATAATCTCTTACTCTCTTCTAAAGGACCCTCAAAGACACATCCAGTAATAATGTTCTACCAGCTATCTGGGCATCCCTTAGCCTAGTCAAGTAGACATGACTTTTCTGATTTGTTGGGCTTTAGAAAAATTTCTCATTTATTTATCTTTTTAAAATGTTCTAAATGTTTGAAAAATTATTAGGCAATAGTTAAGGATACAATAGGTATATAAAAATAGAATATAATGGTCTTATGTGAAATTATTACCTGGCTTTGAAAATACCATTACCATTGCACTTGAAGTCCCCTGCCTACCCCACTGCCAGTTAGTTAAAGAAGATAACCACTGTATGGTTT
Source organism: Galago senegalensis (assembly GCA_963575145.1). Lineage (NCBI taxonomy): Eukaryota > Metazoa > Chordata > Mammalia > Primates > Galagidae > Galago > Galago senegalensis. The sequence continues at coordinate 4,984 of CAUYTI010125510.1, forward strand.
GTTATCTTTTATACATCTCTAATTATACTTTTAATAAATGCCTATGCTATCCAACATGTAAATTTCTTTTTGTATATATAAAGTTTGTAATACTACATTTGTTCTTTGAAAACTTGCCTTTTCCCCCTCAAGATTATGTTTACGGGCCACATATTGATATTTGTAGTTACAACTCATTCTTCCTCACTATTGCACAACATGCCATTTTATTTGCACACACCATGATTTATCTATTCATTCTCTTGCTGACAGATGTTGACGTTATTTTCAATTTTATGTTTTCACAAACAATACTGCTACAAAGATTCTTATACTTATCTCTTTCTCTAAAAAGGAGACATTAAACCAGAATGGTGACCAATTAGGCCACAAATGGGTTATCAGTGTGCCAAGGAATGTATTTCTCCTGCCCTCAGATTAGCCAGAGTCTTTGACTGGTCCACTCTATCTGTGAGCTGTTTCACCTGCTTGTGCCAATGTATGCTATGAAAGGAGAACCTGAACAATCTCAGCACGGACACTAAACATGGAAACAAAACCTTGCTGTCTGCATTTCCATGACTGTGCGATTCTACCACATTAGCATTGCTTTACCTTCTCCAGAAAATGCTTTGATGTGTACATTACAGAAACTTCCCAAAGATGCATCCACAGTTTGTGCTCCCCTGGCTCAGCACCCATAGCTCAGTGAGAATGGCACCGGCCACATACCCCAGAGCTGGCAGGTTTGAACCCAGCCCAGGCCAGCTAAACAACAATGACAGCTGCAACAAAAAAATAGTTGGGCATTGTGGTGGTTACCTGTAGTCCCAGCTACTTTGGAGGCTGAGGCAAGAGACTCTCTTAAACCCAAGAGTTAGAGGTTGCTGTGAGCTGTGATGCCATAGCACTCTACCAAGGGTGACATAGTGAAACTTTCTCAAAAAAAAATAATATATATATATATGCATATATCTATATTAAAAACAGTTTGTGCCCAAATTCTTTGAATCTCTTGCCTTAAAATCCTCACCATTCCTGGACTGTTGTATCATGATTCTTACCCAAACCTAATCAAGTCCCCACACTGAAGTACTATGTATTCATCTTAAATAAAAGTGATATCTCCATTAAATTCTGACCTTGCCTTTTCCCTTACAAGATACTGCCAAAAGTCTGTGTAAGTGATAAACAATAAACTAAGCTATATCTTATCAATAGGTGATATGTTCTGTAAGAGATATTTGAAGGACCAGCATTCACATTCAACATGAATACTTACATTGTCAACATGTGTCAGGACAACAAAAGCTCTGAGAAGCACGGCTCTGATGATACTCTTCCTTCACCCCCCTCTCATTTTGTCTAACCTTCTTATACATATTTTCAAGGGTAAGCTCGAATCTAATCTCCCCTGAGGAAGCTTATCCCACAACATTACACGCTGGTGACCTGTGCTACTGATAAACTTCAGAGTACATTCAGCCTGAAGCCATATGCTCAGCGATTTGCCACGCTAAACACAGTGCTCTTCAGTGCTTCTGCACCTTTTGTGTTTTCCTTAGACCTCCTTTTTCAGCCTGGCCAACTCACCCTCTCCATGATTAATTTAAGGTGCCATGTCACCTGCTCCTTAAAGTCTGATAAATACTTTCTTCAAAACTCAGGCATTCCATCCGGGCAGGGCGGTTTACATCTGTAATCCCAACACTCTAGGAGGCTGAGGTGGAAGGATCACTTGAGTTCAGAAGTTTGAGACCAGCCTGACAAGACCCTATCTCTACTAAAAATAGAAAAATTAGCCAGGCATTGTGGTGGGCACCCAGTTACCTGGGAGGCTGAGGCAGAAAGATCTCTTGAGTCCAGGAGTTTGAAGTTGCTGTGAGCTATGATGACTCTACTGCGCTCTACCCAGGGCGACAAAGCAAGACTGTGTCTCAAATAAATCAATACAATTTTTTAAGTCAGGCATTCTCTTTACTGAACTCCCTAAGCATCCTGTGCTTTTCTCCACTAGAGCAAAGATCAAATTATCATGTAGCTGTTTGTCTCTCTTCACCTGGAGGTAGTAAGTCCCTTTAGGGTTGAGATTTGCATTCACAGCAACTATCACAGTCCCAGGTGCAGTGTTAGTAGTCAGGAAAGGTTTGCTGAGTTGAAATAAAATGAAATAAATTAGATTTATTTCAACCTATGCAACGAGTCCCACTTCTCCAGGAAAATCTCTATTTGACAACATTGTATTACTCATATTGAGCAAAATTCAGTACTGTGAATTATGAGTACTGTGAGTTTATTTATATAATTCTGTCAGGCCTTTGTCACAAATAAATTCATAGATTAGGAAAAGGGGTCCTTTGCCAGATTCTCTGTCCTCATTTTGGAGGAAGTACTGGCACCGAATACAGCATAATTGCATTCGCCGCAGGCTGAACTCTGCCTTGCGAGCAGGACCTGCTCTGCTCTTCCCTTTGCCAGACAGTAGACTCGCTGGTTGCTGTTTGATGTATATGCTGTCACCTATGAGGAATAGAGAACATAAGATGAGGCCATTTGATGCAGTAAACAGCTGAGAACAATCCCAAGTCAGGGTAACTGCAGAAGTACAGGTCAGGTAGGAAAGAACCTGGCATTTTATTTGGTGCAAAATGTTCGATGCTTGAGTAAAAGACTACGGAGTGATGAACTCTTTCGAAATATATCCCATGATTAGTCAGGAGTGGAGAGGAGATGGAATCGGATGTCTCTTTGAGTAATTGTTTATTGCGGTCAGTTCACGTTTTAACTTTCTGGTCCAATTTTTCTGCCACCTGCGTCCCCCCAGCTCTTCTTTATTTGGGGTGGGAAAGAGGGTTAGTGGATTATTTGAAATTATCCCACAGTTTTAAAAGAGAAAAACATAAATATGAACTCGCTTGATGATTTTATTATCCATTTTAGGTGACATAAAATAATTAAAGTGTTTTTGTTTATTTTGGTTTATAAATCTTTTGAGTGTGATACTTCTTGAAGGAATCTCCAGGATGAAGTCCAGGCTTCCTCTGGCGTGTCTCACGGAAGAAAATGGTTTCTCCCCTTCCACCCTTCTCATTTCTTCAGCTGTAATTCTTTGTTGATTTTTTTTTTCATTTTGCATTAAAATAAATCTTTCCAGTTAGCTTTTCCTCAGCATGAGAAGAAGATGGCCTTTCCCTTTTTCCTGAATTTCTGTTCCTCACATTGCTCACAAGGTGAGTGATAAGATGATTGACAAGACTTCTCCTGTAAGAAAGGTACGTCTGCACTTTTTTCTCCACTCTCCTTATCCAACGAGTAAAGAATGTAGCTGGTCACAGCTTCAACTTCTATCCGCCAGAAGAAGAAGTTTATCCACCATTTGTAGGAGTTCCTTGTAAATCTGTGACATCCACACTATTGATCAGCTCTGTCCACTCTTCCTATAAACTTTGTGTATTCTAAAACAACTGTTGGTTTTTCAATTGGAACCGGCTATTTCTTCCTATAACTGGTGATCAACTGTGTTTGAAGGCATTGAAAAAATGTATTCAGCATTGTCCTAACCTCTTGTCACGGAATGAGAGGCACATCCTTTTCATAGGCATAAAATTCATATTCTTGAAGTTTCTTCTTTTTCAGATTCCTTGGCAAATCCTTTCATAATTGTTCCTGTTATATGAATTTTCAGTGTATACAATTCCCAAGCAAGTTGAGGACTTAGGTAGAACCTGTCAGCAGAGATGTGATAGCCTGAAGCACTCATATGTGCTTGCAAAACTTGTGCCAAATGACTTGCTGTTAGAGAAGTAAATGGCTAATCAGGACAAATAGGATTCTCTGTTGTCTTGCCATCATAAGGAATGTGAGCAAACACATGAGTACTTTCCAAATCACACAGGCAAAAAAATTGTAGGCCCCACTTTGCAGCCTTCTTCGGATTATAGCATTTGACTTTGTGCTCTCATCTGTAGCCACATGTCTTCCCAGTACATAAATTTCTTTGCATTTATTGTTAATATACTCACTAACACCCTTCCCCTTGCTCCCTTGGGTATGCACACTCCCCTGAGCTGTGACGGGAGGGACTAAATGCAGCACTGAAAAGTATTTGAAAAAAACGGAGATGAAAGAACACATCCTTGAAGAATGAGGTTCTGTCGAGCCAATTTTAGGTAAAATAGTCAACCAAGTGCACCTTCCAATTCAGAGCCATATTCAGTATTTTTTCTGAAACATCCTTCAATAATTGTCACGTGGAGTGTTTTGAAGTCACCTTCTGTACTTTTTCTGCTGCGGGCATATTTGTCACATTCACAATTTCACCAACAAGATCATCTGAGAAATGGAGCTAGAAATATTCAAGTTCGGTTTGGGCCTAGCACTTTGAGGAAGGATGAACCTTTGTTTACTGCCAGAGTACAGGAATCTTTTAAGATCACCATCACCATCATGATAAGCTTTCTCACTACTTGTTACAGGTTGCTCATTATCGTAACTTCTTCATCAGTAGCTTCAGATTCACTGGAACTAATATCACCGCATACAGGAAGAGTTTCTTCATGCTCTAAACTTTCATCACTAAACTCTCCTTCAGCCCAACCAAAAATCTGCATGCAATATCATCATCACTTACACGTCTTCTCCCTGCCATTTCCTACAAGCACAACCACATGAATGCAATGGAGACTCACCTGCTTACATTAAAACACACAACCTGCCGAAAAACAGAGTACAAGCTGTGCAGTCTGCTGGCTGGAGTCCTTACTGCAGGAGGAAACGCATCAGATAGGCTCCAACAATGGAACAGGCCAACAAATGCAACCAAAAAAAGGTAGAGTTCTTTCTACAGTGGAAAGAAAGAGGGAAAGCATTGTGTGGAAAGAGGTCTGACATAGGATCAGAGGGGTTTAAAGAAAACAGTGTTGGAATTGGTGACATGGAGTAGCTGAGAGAGAATATTTCTACTCTCCAAGGTTTATTTTGTAGTTTATTTTTTAGATACTAAAGTTGGAGAAAGAGCATTATAGAAAAATTAAAAGCTTTCTCCATAAAGATGACCAGCAGAAAGGATTCATCTTGGCTATAAAAGTTTAGGAATCATATACAGCTGTCCCTAAAGTGGAAAGACTGCAAACAAGTGTGAGATCATGGTCCATCAGTCTAATCTCAGCACAACAGTAGCCAAAGAAACTGGATCAATAATTTTAATGTCCAATTCTTTGTTGTTTTGGAAACACAATGGCTCTCTCCTGAATAGAGGTGATCAGTTGAAGTTGCCCAGCAATCAAATAGCAAATAACACTTTGACTAGATCGTATACTTGGCAGTTTTTAGACACAGAGTAATTAGAATTCTAGGAAGGTCTTCCTAACACAGAAGGTTAAGGAGACGTCACCAGTACAGAAGGTTAGACATGTCATATATTTGAAAGGACTTCATTTTCTAATTCCTTTGTCCTTTCCCAAACTCACAATTGCTTTCAGTAAGGTTTTGTGTTTAATTAGTTTCTCTGAAACTGGTAAAATTGCTTATTTTAATTTAGGAACGAGGGGTAATGACTGCAAATACAGCATTTTAATCACTTGTCCCGTATCTATAATTGCTGAAAAAGTTATACATAACTTTATTAGATTGTATCCTTTTGAAAATAGCGTAAATATGTTGTGAGAGCATTTAATTTTGAAATGTTAGGCAATATCCCTCCATCCCACATGAAAGATCATGAGTGAGTTTTGAATAAAGGAAAATGTTAACGAATCTGTTGGAAAGAAAAATTAAGGAAAGAGAAGGTTTAAGGATACTGTAGGTGCTCTTTAAAATAAGGAGTAATTTTAAAAAGCAGGATAGCTGGAGAAAAATGTCTTCCCTCCATGAAGTCTAGGATTAAAAGAAATATAATGCATAGATAATTATGAGAAATAAATACCCAGTTGACTCTAAAGGTATATACCAGGGGTCCTCAAACTTTTTAAATAGGGGGCCAGTTCACTGTCCCTCAGATGGTTGGAGGGCCAGACTGAGGGCCCCGGGACAAGTCAGCTGCTAAGCAGGACAGGCAGCAGTGGCAAAAACACCCGGCAGGCCGTATAAATGTCCTAGGCGGGCAGCATGTGGCCTGAGAGCCGTAGTTTGAGGACACCTGGTATATACCCATATTCTGTGCCATCTTTCCTTTTATATAGAGGAGATGACCCTTCTCTTAGGCCAGTTTATATGCCTATGCTTTGGAATCCTCACTCTCACCCATCTTTGGAACCTTCTCTCTCATATATAAATCAAACTGTCCCTTTTAATTGGATTTTTTCATCAACAATTATATATACTTAACAATATCCCCTATTTAAAAAAAAACTGGGCGGCACCTGTGGCTTAAGGAGTAGGGCTCTGGCCCCATAACCTGGGGGGGGGGTATATACTGCCCCCATATACTCAGTTTTGGCTGAGGTGGGTTCAAGCCTGGCCCCAGCCAAAACTGAAAAAAAACAAAAAACCCTCCCTCTCCAGCATTTCTTTTCTGCTCTTCAGAGTTAATCTTTACAAAGAGTTGTCTAACCACAGCTTCCATTTCTCCCCTGTGGCCCCTGTGACCAACATGTCATTGAAACAGCATTTGATTTACATGTCATCAGATCCAAAGGACACTGTGATATGTTTAGGACAATACTTGACACTCCCTCCTGGGATTAAAACTTAAAACAGCCCTTCCCTTGGATTCCATGACGTCCCACTGGCCTGGATTTTCTCTCTCATCTTTGATTTCTTTGCCTCCTTTACAATCTCTTTTTCCTTTAATAGGCCCCCATGATGGAGTTCCTCAAAACTGTGCCCTTTTTTTTTTTTTTTTTTTGGCTGAGGCTGGGTTTGAACCCACCACCTTCGGCATATGGGGCCAGCACCCTACCCTTTTGAGCCACAGGCGCTGCCCCAAAACTGTGCCCTTTAACACTGTCTTATTTTACTCTCTGTTCTTTCCTTAGGCAGTTTCATCCATACCCATGCTTCTGACTAGCATCTCTGGTCCCCGAGATTCTCAAACGCATATTACTGCCAGGGCAGACCTCTCCTCTGAGGCGTCAAACACTATGCCTAACTATCACCATGAAATATCCAGATGGGTTTCTTAGGGGCATCCCAATCTCAACATGTCCAAGACTAAACTCATGATCCACCCCCAAAACCTAATTTTACTCCACAGTTATCAATCTCAGTGAATAATACCAAGCTAGAATTCTGGCTTCAAAACTTTTTCAGATGTGTTCACTGGATACCATGTCTATGGCTCCTCTTGGCATCCAGGCTGTCGTCACTTCCTGCAATGATTTTCTTCCTATGGGGCCACATATGAGCCTGAGTGATGTTTTCGAAACCAAAATCTGATGACGTTGTCCCTTACAATACCATTATGGGATTCTCACACATTATAAATTAAGGATGAAAATTCTTCACGTAGACTACAAGGTCCTGTATTTCTGGTCCTTATCCACTTTCAAGCATCAAATTCTACCATCCTCTGCCTTATTCTCTGTTCTCCAGCCCCACTGACCTTCCTTCAGCTCCCTGGGCTCAGCAATCTTTCTACACCACAGGGTTTTAACATATGCCCCTTCCTTTCCTTTCTCTGTCTCCCTTCTTCTACCCCTGCCTCTAGCTTGGTTAAGTCTTTTAATCCTTTAGGTCTTAGTTAAGCCATCACTTTCTTCCAGAAGATTCCTTGCCGTTCCAGTCTAAGCCAGGCTTCTTTGGTATACATTTATTACTTACATTTATAATTGTACATCTGATAATCAAACGTCTAATATCTATCTCACCCACCCGTGGAGTAAGATTTAGATCTGCTGTTGTTCAGCACGTTTCACAGGAAGCCTAGCTGAGTCTCCAGCACATAGAGATCACTAGAGGAATATGTGTTTAATAAAAAGTGTTTTTAAATATTTCACCTATATTTTATCTTTCCATCATTGAAATTATGCTAAAATATCTCAAATGTAATAAGGAGAAACAAGGAAGATGTTGAAAACCTATCAGGGGACATGAGAGGGAAAAAAATACAGCCTTCCCTGGGAGGGCTGCCTGGGCAGGTGTTGGAAGGGGAGGGATGGCGAGGAAGGAAATGGTCACATACACACGGGGTCTGTGACTCACAGATCAGGAGTTTGAAAGGACACAGAGTTTGAGAGGAAGGAGGAGGAGAGCGGGGAGTGAGGATCAACCCCATGGTAGGGAAATGCACTTCCTCAGAGTAATGGTTGACCGTGGAGCCCTAGACTTCTGGCAGACTGGGGTAAACTGTGACCTGGGCCATGGCAGGATAAATCTTCAGAGCCGCATGAGAAGGAGGACAATAAATTTCAGCTGATCCTAAACATGTGGCTCAAGTTTCCAGCTGAGTTCCTCCTTCAATTCACGTAATAGATCTCAGTGATGTGGTCACTTGGTGCCATCTCTCCATCTTCCAAGGACAAGAGGCATGTGACTGTGGTCCAGACAGCTGGAAGAGATGTTCTGGAGCTGCTAGGTTCTGACTGGGTCCCGTCTCCCTAGACACGGTTGGTTGGCACATCAACAACACCTCCCACACCTGGGCAGATTGGCGTCTTTCTGTTTCCAGTAGGGATAGCCGTCATGAGGTATAAAATGCTTTATCTGTGCACAGGAATTTTTCCCATCACACAGAAAAAAACAGTCTAACTGAGAACTGTTTTATCTTTCCTTGGATTTCAAGAGTCACTACATTTGTATCTTTGCCTAAGAATTGAGAGTTGGATTTCTGTCACTCAAAACCAAAAGAATACTAACTTGAAACCAAAATCATAATAGCTGATGCAAGAATTCTGTCATCTTCTGCTATTGACCACAGCAAGACATACCATTGTCACCCCATAACACAAGCTAACATTTCATACACATCAGTGTCAGAGAGTCATAAAAGTGGGAATACTAATTCTACCTGCACTAGTCAGTTTTCCAGAGAAACAAACCAACTCGAGGTGTGTGTGGGTGGGGGGGGGCAGAGAGACAGAGAATTTGCTCATGTGATAATGGAGGCTGAGACCAGGTGCTGTCTCTCACACCTGTAATCCTAGCACTCTCGGAAGCCAAAGCAGGTAAATTACTTGAGCTCAGTAGTTCAAGACCAGCCTAAGCAAGTGTGAGACCCTACTTCTACTAAAAACAGAAAAATTAGCTGTGTGTCATGGCAAGCACTTATCAATCACCCCAGCGATTTGGGAGGCTAAGGCAAGAGGATCACTTAAGCCCATGAGTTTGAGGCTGCTGTGAGCTATGATGACACCATCACTCTATCTAGAGCAACAGAGTAAAACTCTGTCTTAAAAAATAAATAAATCAATAAATAATGGAGGCTGATAAATCTGAAGATCTGTTTTCAGCAAGCTGGAAATCCAGGAAAGCTGCTGATGTAATTTTAGTCCAAAGACTTGCAGGCTTGAGATCCAATAGGAGCAGATGTTTCAAGTTCAAGTCCAAAGGCAGAAAAGAAAGTCTTCAAGTGTCCCAGCTCAAGGGCAGTCAGGCAAAAGGAATTCTCTTTCTCAGACACTTTGCTCTTGTCAGGTTTCCAACTGATCAGATGAGCCCCACCCTGCCCCCCATTAAGGAGAGCAGTCTGCTTTACTCAGTCTCACCCAGGAACACTCTCACAGATATATTCAGAATAATGTTTGACCAAATAAATGTACACCCTATGAGACATCAAGTTGACAAGTCTGTCTTCCAGATAATGAATGCTCTGTGTTGTGCTGAGGGCAACAGCATATAGTAACACTGCTGCTGAATAGGTCTAGATGTCAGGATACAGTGTCTAAGCCATGGTGAGTTTGGACGAGCTCTAAGGCTTGGAAAAGACTCAATGAAGAAATAGCAGAAGTAGGGAAATGGTGTGGAGCAGAGAAAGAAGACACCCTGAACTGAACTAGCCAGGATGCTCAAGTAAGCAAGCTATCTCAAAGCCAGAGGAATTGCAAACATTCCGAAAACTCTATAAAGTAGTTTGCAAAAGTCTAGAAAGCAAAATTAGCTCAAAGAAGGTCAATTGGAAGAGATTATGTACCAGGAAAGCCAAGCTGATAGAGGGAAAATTTTATGATCTGGGAGGAATACCCAAAAACCGCAGGGTAAGGACTTTGATGTAATATCAAAGGAGGCATGTGGCTCCAAGGGATAAACCAGAACTTAGAAAAAAATTCCTCAGTTTACTCATCTGTGTAATGACCATCATAATAATGTGTGACTTAAAGATTGTTGGGAAGCTTGAATAAGCCCCATTGGTATGGCTTTTCCCACTGATGTGTAGGGAATTCACCAGCTTATTTTGGGAGTCTATTGCACTATGTCTTGCTGTGATCAGTAGCAGAAGGCTACAGAATTTATGCATAGCTGTTACTCTTTTGGTTGTGAAGACTGAATAATGCAAGAAATGAGCAGGTGACTGACAGAGAGCCTCTGAAGAACTGGGCCATTCCTAAGAAGTGTCTGTCATCTTTCATGCCAAGAAGAACCTTCAGGGGAAGGGCGACACAAAAGATATAAAGGACAAGAGCTATGGGCTCAAGGACCAGGGCTGGGCCCTGAGGATCAAGCCCTTATGAGAGACTTTTCCCTAATTTCCAGAGCAGTGGCAGCATTAAGATCCCAGTCACAGGGGTGTCTTCCAGTGTTGGAGTTAGAGACCCTGTTACCTATCTTCTTTTTAAAGTACAACGTCCTTTCGCAGCAATTATCTCATCTGATCCCTGAAAAGATGGCAGAACAGAAACCACAGGATTCATTGTACTAAGTCCCAGAGTAGCTTGAGGCTGACTAAACTCAGGTCAATAAATCCTCAGAGGCAAAGTCAAGGCCTGAGCCCAGGGGCCTTGACTCCCAACAGCCACACTATGTTTGTGTTCATGTAGTAAATGTCAAGTAATATTTCATTTTCTCAAATTTATGTATTTGTTTGTTTGTTAGAGACAAGGTCTCACTCCACTGCCCAGGCTGGAGCGTAGTGACAAAATGATAGCTCTTTGTAACCTCAAACTCTTGGGGTCAAGCAATCCTCCTGCCTCAACCTTCTGGGTAGCTAAGACCACAAGTAAACACCACCCCACTCATTAATTTTTTACATTTTTGTAGAGATGGGGGGGATCTCACTATGTTGCCCAGGCTGGTCTTGCACTTGTGGTCTCAAGTGATCCTCCTGCCCAAGCTTCCAAAGTGCTGGAATTACAGATGTGAGCCACCCTACCTGGCCAAACAAAATTTCAGTGTTTAAAATTGTTTGCGAATTTCTGAGCATTTACAATACGTTCTTGCTAGATATTCTAAGGAAAGCAAAGGGCTGATACAGCTAATCAAAGGAGCACCAAAAATAGCTCCAAAATGTCCGCTGGGTCTGCCTGCTTTTCAGGGTCCCTGCCGTGCGTCTGTTCAAGCCACATTTCACATATTGCAAGAATCTCCCAAGTGGGCTCCATCTCTAGTTGTTCCCATCTTCCATCATTTGTACACACTTCAAAACTTATCATTGTCTTCACTGAAAACCTTGATGGCACCCCAATCACATTGGCAAGGTTTTTCAATCTGGGTTACACAGTAGAATTACCAAAGCCTTGAAGGCTCAGGGCCTATCCCAAAGATTCTGACATAAATTGGTCTGAAGGGGTATTTAAAATTATTTTTAGTTTTTGGTTTTTTAAACCTCTAGGTGAAGTTAAAGTGCAGCTAAGGTTGAAACTCTCTAAATTACTATGTACAGTTGGACCTCCTGAGCACTGCATTTAGGGCAACAACCTACCTTTCCTATCTTCTCTCTCCCTACTGGGACTCTCACCACTCCAGTACTTGTTATTAGAGCCAGGTAGACTGTGAGCCTATTAAGGGCAAAAATGCTATGATTTATCTTTGTATTCCTAGAATCTATCATAGTCTTTGACAAATACGAAGTACTTAAGAACTATTGGTTAAGGCTCGGCTCCTGTGGCTCAAGTGGCTAAGGCACCAGCCACATACACCTAAGGTGGTGGGTTCAAATCCAGCCCGGGCCCACCAAACAACAATAATGGCTGCAACCAAAAAAAAAAAAATAGCCGGGCGTTGTGGCAGGCACCTGTGGTCCCAGCTACTTGGGAGGCGGAGGCAGGAGACTCACTTGAGCCCAGGAGTTGGAAGTTGCTGTGAGTTGTGATGCCACGGCACTCTACCTATGGGACAGCTTGAGGCTCTGTCTCAAAAAAAAAAAAATGAACTATTGGTTGAATAAGTGGAGGAATAAATGGATAAACAGACAAATAGGTAAGTGGATACAAGGATGAATTCTGAACAATCCAATCAGGGTCCCATGGTGCATTATCTTTTTTAGCCCCATGGTGCTCCCATAATTATCAGGGCTAAAAATGAAAACACTTCTTAAGTTTAAGCTGAGATAAATTATCATGAAAGAGGTGGTAGACAGTGTACATTTAAGAGTATTTTCTGGTTATGAAATGGCAACTCCAGAGGGCTCGCTATAAATATTCTATGCCAGGAGGCAATTTGAGGACTAGATCAAGAGCAAGATTATACAAAATCACGAGTCTTTCTGCCTCCAGCGATGTTCGTTCATTCTGCATGTATCTGTCTATACTGGCTTACCTACTTATACTCCCTTTGATGTCACTAATCTATCCATAATTATATTTTAAGAAGTTTATCAATTCAGAATAAAACTACCCAATGAAATGAGGATTATATATAGTTAAGGGAACAGTTAATTATATTTGCACACACAAAATTTAAAATTGATATTAAATTTGAATATGATTATTTATTGCCAACCCCCCTCACTAGACCACAAAAACATCTAGTAAACTCTGAGGTTCTGTAAAAATAGAAGAGTTTTTTTTTTTTGTTCTTATTTTTCCCCAAACCTAAAAAATAATTGGCACTGTGGCTCCATTTTGATGGATGCATGACTGTCATAAAAATAAGCCCATATTTATTTTCCTTCCCGGTGTCATAGGCTGTAGATAATTTTCTCCAAGTAAATAGCCTATGTAACTTAAATAAATGGGATTTTGAGGAAAGGTAAGGTAATCCTGTGACTACAATTTTTTTTTTTACAATCAGGATGAAATATTACTTCTTTAGAGATTAATAACTTTTAAAATTCTTCTTAGTTATGATGAACTGTGTAGTTTTTTGCTTTTTGTTTTTTGTTTTTTTGAGACAGAGCCTCAAGCTGTCCCCCTGGGTAGAGTGCTGTGGCATTACAGCTCACAGCAACCTCTAACTCTGGGCTCAAGCGAGTCTCCTGCCTCAGCCTCCCAAGTAACTGGGACCACAGGCGCCCGCCACAACGCCCGGCTATTTTTTGGTTGCAGCAGTCATTGTTGTTTTGGCGGGCCAGGCTGGATTTGAACCCACCACCTTAGGTGTATGTGGCTGGTGCCTTAGCCACTTGAGCCACAGGTGCCGAGCTGAACTGTGCAGTTTTAATATCCAAAAGCCAAACATGCAAAAAAGTTGGGAGACATCATATTATCGTATTTAAAAATTAGTAGTGACTGGTATTAATAATTAGTCTGTTCATAAATGAATGCAAGTTGACATTCCTTTTCAAAGAGATACTTTATGCCCATGTTCATTGCAGCACTATTCACAATAGCCAAGGTAATGGAAGCAGTCTACAGGTCTATCAATGGATGAATGAATAAAGAAAATGTGATATTCCTGTCTGACACCGAAGTTCATGAACCTCACACTATGCACTTACACTGGCAGCTCTGTACAGACAACTTGGTGAGGTCGCATGACCTTGGTATGTCAGAGCCTCACAGCTGTGTATATGTCAGTGTGTGGTGATGTCTTGCTGAGGGGGGTTCATTATTGTGGTGGCGTGTTTTTGTGTACTGTCACAAGAATGTTGCACATTACACTAGAGTACTGAATGAACATTAAATTTCTTGTTGAACTTGGCAAGAGTGGAAGTGATATCAGGGACATGTTAGTCCAAGTTTACGGAGATAATGCCATGAAGAAAATGGTAGTGGACAAATGGACTAAACATTGTTCTGAGGTGAGAGAAAACATCACTGATGAAGAGACGTCAGGGCAGCCAGTAATGAAAATCCTACAAAACTTCATTGAATTGTGTGTCAAAACCATAGGACGACTGTGAGAAGCACAGCAAACCCAGTCAACACTGGTAGAAAAACAGGAGAATCTCAACTGAAGATCTGGGCCAACAAGGCGTGGCTCTTGCGTCACGACAATGCACCAGCTCCCTGGGCACGGTCTGTGCGGGAGTTTTCAGCCAGTGAACAAATAACTGGATTATAATACCCTCCTCCCTCATCTTGTCTGACCCCCAGTGACTTTTTTCTTTACCTGAATGTAAAAGAAACACTGAAAGGAAGACCTTTAGGATATCAAGGGTAATATGGCCATTCCAATAAAAGAGTTCTAAAACTTCTCTGAAGGGTGGACTGGGTGCTGGCATTGGTGCATAGCTTGCAGAAGGGAGTTCTTTGAACTATTTGGAGAATAGTGATATACTTCATTGCTGAATATTACTATTCAGAGATATAGAACAGTGATATTCAGCAATGAAGTATGTAGCACTTTTTCTGGGATGAGTTCACAAACTTAATTGTCAGACCTTATGTACGCAGGATAGTGTAGTATATATCCTCTAAGAAGAAGGAAATCCTGACATTTGTGACAACATAGATGAATCTGAAGGATATTAGAGTAAGTGAAATAAGCCAGGCACAGAAAGAAATATACAGTACCACATAATCTCACTCATATGTTGAATCTAAAAAAATTGATCTCAAAGAACTAGAGAGTAGGGCAGTGGTTACCAGAGGCTGGGGTGATTAGGAGATGTGTATGTCAGGGGTTGAAGGACTGGGCGCTGGGGATGTGTGGGTCACAAAAAATATATTTGTAGTTAGAAAGAACAAGTTCAAGATATCTATTAAACAGCATGGCAACTAGAGTTATCGGCAATATATTGTATTCTTGAAAAATACTAAGAGAATGAATGTTAAGTGTTCTCACCACAAAATGATAACTGTATGAGGTAATGTATTTTTTATAACCAACGACATTACCATTCCATAATGTATGTGTACTTGAAAACATCATGTCATACATTATGAATATATATCATTTTGTTACGTCAATTAACATTTTTTTTGAAAAATAAATAAAAACAAAAGATCTTACATCAAACATGCTTCTACTATTTGTTCCAGAAAATTCTTGCCCAGGGAGATAAGGTGTAACCTCTACCAATCCTAAAGTGTGATAACTTGAACCTTGCCTAATTCAAATCACAACCCCATATTGAAATTGCATCTACTTTCAGTGAGACATCCAAATCCTATTAATTTCTGTCCCTAACCTCTGTCTCCTGAGACCCTAGACTAGTGATTTTCAACCAGTGTGTCACAGTACTCTGGTGTGCCATGAGGGATCTTAGATATGCTGCAAATAATTTTAAAGATCATAATGAAATTATTTTCTAAATCAGTTCAAAGCACTATAACTATATTCTTTTTTTACTCTTGTTTTGGATCAACATAATTTAAATTTGCCATGGAAATTTAACTACGGTTTCAGTGCACCATGAGATAAAAACTGCCGACTGTCCTAGAAGTTGTCAAGGAGGTATTCTCCCTATTTTTTTAAGTAATAAACTTTGTTTTATTTAGTTAATAAGTTATTCTAGTAGTACTTTGAAGGTGTAAAGACCCAACACCTACATCCTTCTCCTATCTTACAATGTGACTTTGACTAAGTCAGCCATATCGTCAAATATATCTGAATGTAAAAGAAGTCCAATAATACTGGCGTATATTTTCCTCACAAAGTCTTTGGAAACATAATTGTGCTATGATTTTCAACAGCGTTTTTATCCAAGGATCTCAAAGCATTTTATTTCTGCCCAGTGCCAATACATTACACAATTAAGAGCACTGCTACTAAAAGTGTCAGAGAAAAGGATTTCATAAGTCCAAGTACTGTGCTGTCAAACCGGACATTTTCTAAATGCAATGACTTTATTAAACCATTACATAAGAGCTATAAAATGGGGAGAATTGCATGGAAATTAAGACTATTGGACTTGCTGCTGGTTTTCTAATTAAGAACTAAAGAATGTCTCCCAACTGCTGATTTCTTTATTTGACTTCATTTAGAAAATCTCACATGGATGGATTCATAATTACCCTTGAATTACAAGCACTTGTTTATTAACGTTACCAAACTGAGGAGCTGCGCGACTGTGACGATATGTCAGTTTCAAACTGTTACTCAGTCACATTTTCTACTCTTGCTTTTGTAGGCTTGGAACACTCTATCCTTTTGCTTCTCGGGGAAGATGAAAAAAATCCACCTAACAAATGGGGAGATAGAAAACAGTTAATACATTAAAAAAAAAAAAAAGAATCATTTGAAGCTACATTAGACCTCAATCAAATCTCATTACAGAACAAATCGGCATTAGAATTTCCATGCAAGAAAAAAAAAATTCGCAGGCTTGGTTTTGAGACTGTTTCCTTGTTGCTTAGTTTTTAAGATGCAAAGAAAAGAAGAAAAGGTTCTGAAGGTTGGGAGTTCAGAAACTGACACCCAAAATATGGTGCTTTGCACGTGCTGAAAAAAAGAGCCTGGAGGTCACTCTGATCTTCACCTCTCCCCTCCCACCATCTCCCCGCCTATGGTCTGGACCTACCAAAGAAGGAAACAAATACCCCCGGCTCGTTACCTGAGTTTTTATTAACTGAACCCATATTGCAAGAAGGAAGACAAGGTTTGTTGGTCCACAATCCTGGGCAGACTTTTGCCACAAACCATTGTCCACTCTGGAAGCCCAAAAAACTTTGTCCCCAGACCATGGCAGGTTCTTCAAGCCCCTCCATGCCTCCCGAGTAATCATTTACGGGCCCTTCACATAACCTGTTTCACCAGGACCGAAAGCCCCATTCTTCTGTAACCTGAATGGTATCTAAGCTTCTGTGCGGCTGGGTCTTCATTTTAAAAGATCTCGTGTTGTGGCTCGGCGCCTATAGCTCAACCAGCTAAGGCGCCAGCCACATACACCTAAGGTGGCGGGTTCGAATCCCCAGCCCCGACCCGCCAAACAACAATGATGGCTGCAACCAAAAAAATAGCCGGGCGTTGTGGCGGGCGCCTGTGGCCCCAGCTACTTGGGAGGCTGAGGCAGGAGACTCACTTGAGCCCAGAGTTGGAGGTTGCTGTGAGCTGTAATGCCACTGCACTCTACCCAGGGGGATAGCTTGAGGCTCCTGTCTCAAAAAAAAAAAAAAGATCTCGTGTTGCATAAAACCACAGTTGAATAAATTTCTGTATGCTTTTCTTCCAATGAATGTGCCTTATTGTGAGTTGACTTTTCAGTGAAACTTCCGAGGGCCAAGATGAACTTTCCCCTTGGTCCCCACATGAGAGTAACGTGAAGTAAGTCTTCAAAGGACTCTACTAATTTCTAAGTTTATCCATGTGCATTAGGATGTGAATAATTCAAGAAGCAAAATTTGACATTCAAATAATAATACCCAAATTACTGGACAACGTTAAAAAACATGAGAGAAATGTGAGGTTTCATACAAATTTAAGGTAATTGCTTCATCCTTGTCAACAGTCACCAAAGAGGGTCCCATAGGAAATATTTCTGTAGTCTATAGAACCTTTCTAATTTGTGCTAATCAGACTGTAATTAAGTAGGGCAAAAACTCTAAAGGATTACAGAACATTAATAATCTCAATAACAGAGCAAAATATGAAGAAATTAGGAGAAAGGGTTTCGGCTCGGCGCCTATAGCTCAACCGGCTAAGGTGCCAGCCACATACACCTAAGGTGGCGGGTTCGAATCCCCAGCCCGGACCCGCCAAACAACAATGATGGCTGCAACCAAAAAATAGCCGGGCGTTGTGGCGGGCACCTGTGGTCCCAGCTACTTGGGAGGCAGAGGCAAGAG
>CAUYTI010125513.1:0-11686 GCA_963575145.1 Galago senegalensis
ATGTTTTGACACAATGACTAAGCAAATGACATGAAATCTATGTTAACCAGCTTGATGAAAGTATTTCAAATTGTATATGAAAACACTACACTGTACCCCATGTTTGCATTAATGTATACAGCTATCATTTAATTAAAAAAAAGAAAATGAGGCAAAGAAATCAATGAAACCAAAAAATTTTGTTTAAAAAAAATGGCAACAATTAAATGGTATAAAGAAACACAAACTTGTGGCCAGAATTAAAGAATGCGTAATAAGAATTAAATATAATAAATAATTACTTAAGTAAATTCTAGAATCTTCTCTCCTGCAGGCTTAAGCAAAACATTTTCAAACTCTTCTGAAATTTTATTTTAAGTCAGAAATCCTCTCCCACATAATTATATGTTAAGGCTAGTTAGTATCCAAAGCCCTTGAATATCATTCCAATTAGAAAATTATCATAGTAGATACTGCTGAAAATTTCTCCAGGATTTCATATTTCTTTTTCTTACAAAAAAAGAAAATAATAAAATTAAATGAAAGAGATTGTATCTTATATTTACTAATAAAAACAATTAGAAGGTGAGGCGTTTCTTTACCTAAATTGGCCCTTTACACTTTGAGACAAAACTGGTTTTTCCCAATTTTTAACTAAATCCTTACCAACCATTACTCATGCCATTATGGAGGCTATGCAGTGATTTTCTCAAAGAAGTTACAATTACAAATCACAGATCACTAGGACATACTTTTTAAAGACTAAATATGAATAAGTTTTGCACAAAAAAATACATATATATAATTTTTCACCTCCCCAATTACATATGAAGAGGGATACATAAAAAATCCTGAGAAAAAAGAATAAACATGAATCTTACCAAAGTGGTGAACATAAAATAATAATATTTTGTAAAAAATGAAAATGGGAAAGAGTCATCATTTTATCAGAAGTGCTAATTATTATTAAGGAGAAATTGCTGGTGCCCTGTTCACACATCCAGACCTTTGGCTTAGAAGGAGCAACATTTGAGATAAGGCTTATTCAATGTAATAAAATTATATACAATTTTAACAAAACTACAATTAAAAGATTATTATTAAAATTAATACATACTATTAACTTGCTGTTAATGTGGGGTTGGGAAAGAAATATCTGAAAACCTGCTTAAGTGTTTAACTCCATGTGCATTTTTGTCTCATAGATATCCTTACCTGTCTCATCACGGTGTCATGTAGAGTACAATTAAAGGGCACCACCTTTTTGGGCAGGTATGTTGGCAGCCTTTCATACATGTAGACGCAAAGCATAAGCATCATGATTGGGTTTGGGTCACAGATGTCAGTGGCCTAGTTTCAAAGAAGAGAAATGGAAATCAGAGGAATTATTAGAGTTATACACAGGGAGAGAAGCAATAGGATATATCTACACAGTATGAACAAGAATTTATTAAGGAGATATGGTCACAGGATAACAAATGCAAATGCCCCAAGAGGCCACTACAAACTGGAGAATGAGAAACCAGTGGTGTCTCCTAGGGAAGAGGATACTGTGGCTCAATCCAAGTCCAAAGTTTTAAAATCAGGGAAGTTAATAGCACAGCCGTTAGTCTGAGGCCAAGGGCCTGAGAGCCCCCAGGACTGGTGCAAGTCCCAGAATCCAAAGGCTGCTAACCTAGATACTAACATTCAAGGGCAAGAGAAGAAAAAGGCTCTACTCCCAACGAGAGAGAAAGAGCAGTGCAAAGAAAAAATCAAGCACCCTGACTGCCCCCCTTCTTCAGCCTGCTTTGTTCTAGCCATGCTCACAGCAGACTGGACAGTGTCTACACAACATGAAAGCAGTTCTTTCTCAGTCCCCTGATTCTTGCATCTATTTTGTCTGGAAACACCCTCATAGACACACCCAGAAACAATTCTTCACCAGCCCTCTGGCATCCCTTAATATAGTCAAGTTGATACCTATTATTAACCACTATAGAGGATTTCCAGATAAAATGCATAAAAAGAGGAAGAGCATAGTACACCAATTATGGAATTACTTAAAACTGTTTTAAAATATTTCGGATTGGCAATGACACTAAAATGTAGTGACCACAAACAAAACATTGTATGAATTTGAAGGGTTGACCTATTTGATAAAAAACAAATTAAATGTGTTCTAAGCAGAATACTGATCTTACAGCCTAAAAGACCCCATAAAAGTTTGTCAGGGCTCAGAATACTTACTATACACTAGGATAATGACTAATGTGACTAAGATACCATCCTTTATTCAATACATCCTTTAATTAAGGAGTAAGAGGAAAATGACAAATAACACATTCTTGAAATAAAAGATGGCAAGAGATTTTAAAGCAAAAGCCCAGAGGAGGCAGTGGTGCATTAAATGGACCTTGGAGAATGTTTGGACGAATGTTAAATACGGTGTGGGTGGTGTAAGGAAAAGGGTGTATTCTATCACAAAAGCAGAGTACGACAGGGTAAATATATAAAGAAGTATAGTGTTTTCTCATAAAAGAAGTACAATTTGGATAATGCATAAGAAAAGAGGAGACAAGTAATAGGAGAAAAGATTAAGGACTGTTGGGCTACATCCTAGAAGTCTTAGACACCAAGGTGAAACACTTGGTTTCTGAATGAGGAAAAATATGACAAGAGTAACAATTCAGGCAGATCAGGAAGGAGGTGGTTGGGGAAGTATTTTTTCCAGTACAGACAAATAATAAGGCAAAAGATACACATGCACCAAGAAACAAAATAGATTAGTATTCTAATCAATTTGAAACCAAAGAGTAGATTCAAGAGCATTAAGGAAGGATTCTTTCTATCAGTTTATGTAGTGTCTGTGATCTCTTAATAAATGTGGAGGTAATGTGGGAGAATTATTCACAGCAAAAAAAGGCTAGAATTGGTATGAGGAAGGGATTAAAACATTAAAAAACCACCATAAATAAACAAGCAACTCTGTCATTGTCAATATACAGGGAGTTCTCTACACTTCCATGAAGTGGAAGTGAAGATTTTCTATAACTTAATGGCAGATACTCAAGTTAGTCACAGAAAATGATCTGAGCCTGGCCTGGAAATGAACACAGTGAGAGCCTACCTTACCAGGGTAGAAAGCTGCCTGTGAGTGTGATTGGAGGAAAACTTGCAAATATACCTGGACCACACAATTTCTCATTAGTATTTGGTGGTCTCATTCTTCCAAAAAGGCAATACTATAATCAACAGATATAGGAAAATTATTTAAGACAAGGGAAATAAAAAGCATAGTACACAGTTTGTTACCTTCACTTTTGAAGCCTAGAAAAGTAAATTTCAAAATGAAGAATATGGCTGTCTTGGGTCTTGTGTAGTTTACTGGCCTGTGGTGTAATTAGAAAAGGGATATCTAGGGTGAGGGGAGGTATGCTTGCTGGGAAAAGGGGAGGACCAGCAGCAGAACACTCTGGCCTCAAGTCTGGGATCAGAGTCTTTTGAATCCTGTTTTAGTATCTACCACAATTAAAGTAGTAACACAGAAATTATTTTTAAAATTCACCTTTTCTTATGCACCTAAATACATAATAGGATGTGGAAAATTCAATAATTTGGTAAATTAAAAATACCTTTACCTTAAGGGAGTAATATACTTAATAAAATATGATGCTGAAAAACCAACTAAGAGAGTGTTCTTACCTTTCCTTATGATTCATTTCAATAAAAACGTAAAGCAAGTACACTTTAATTAATCCTAGGCTTAGAAAGCCAAATGTCAAAATAAATTAGGTTTCTTTAAAACAAAATTTCTATGTGAAATTCCTTTTAAAGGCATAATTGTTACTTTCTCTATATAGATCTAACTCAAAAGAACTTCAGTTGCATTGATCCTTTTTTCTCCCTCCTAAAGGTAGTGTTTTCCTATTGGGTTAACAAAAGACAGGGAAATAAACAAACAAAAAATCATAATAGAAGAAATGCTGGAAATCTGTAAATTAAATTCTAGCCTTGCAATTGAAGGGGGGGTAAGGAATGGGGAGGAGTTTAATCAGCTGCCACCTAACCAGGGCAATGTAGGGGTATATGGCACACCTCCTAGGAGAAGGACTCAACTGCAACACGGACTTGACTTTACAAATGTAAACAATGTAACCTAACATAGTACATTTACATTACTCTGAAATAAAAAAATAATACAACATAATAGATAAATTCAAGCTCTACTACTACCCAGTGCCATGCTCTTAACTAAATCAGTTGGATTTCCTGGCCCTCATTTTCATCATTATTGCAACTAAAAGGGGCATATGATCCTAGACTCTATGTGGATTGGATATGCCATGACTTCAAGATATCACCAGATTCAAAACAAGACTTCAGCAGTAACTAGCAGTATCCACTAACATACTGTAATCCTTCAAAGACCACTGTTGAGGGCCTTCTGACACATGTTTCTCCTTTCATCTTTATTAAGAATGCCCTATTTTGTGGGTGTTCCATATCTTTTATCAATGACTAATTTACATGGGCTACAATCCTGGTCAATAATACACAATGAGAAATATGCTGTGGGGTCATTGAGAAAGTTTTGTCTTCTAGAAAAAGAAAAGCACAGAAGGAGGTGCCACCCAGAAAGCTCCAGATATACTACGTAGCTGCATGAAAGCGTCATGTGAGAATGTGAGTAGAAGTTTGAGATTTATTAGTGTACATACCTAAAATGATTCCAGCAGGTTGAGGTTGCGTGAGCAAAAATGAATCTTGGATAACTTGCTTGAAAAACTGAATAACTATCCTTATAATGTTCTATTGCCACATAAAACATTGAATGTATTTTAAACTACTTTCACTCATAAATTCTGATATTCTGATATTTAAAGATGAAGGTATCCTACCTGATTTTAGGGTTAATTTTAGATGTCTCCTTGACTGGATTGAGGGATACTTAAACACGAGTCAGTGGACTGAGAGTGCAAGAGATGCCCTAAGTGTAGGCAGGCACCACCTAATCTGGTGGGAGACTGGCTGCGTCAAACAGGCCAAAGAAAGGGGATTCTCTCTCTCTGCTTTCTCTCTTCCAGACTGACAAGCCTTTCTTCCCCTGCTCTTAGACATCAGATTTTAGGGTCTTCTGATTTTAGATAGTAGGAGTTGCACCAGGAGTCTCCCAGGGACTCTGGAGCTTTTGGCCTAGGACTGGGGGCTGCACAATCAGCTTCCTTGGTTCTGAGGCTTCCAGACTAAGCCAGCTTTTCTGCTGCTCCGGAAGCCTATTGTGAAACTTTTCTACCTCTCTGGTCACGTGAGCCAATTTCCCCTAATAAAAGCCCTCTCATTATCCTATTGGTTCTGTCTCTCTGGGGAACCCTGAATAATACAAAGCCAAAACCAAAAAGGAAATGAAAGTTTTAAGGGCAAAGTGAGATTATCTATTCATTCTTAGCCCCCATCACCACTCATTGACTTATGTGTAGTATAGTGGTTCTCAACCTTTCTAATGCTGCAATGTATTTTCATTGTTAAAAAGGGGCCACGACCCACAGGTTGAGAACTGCTGGTATAGTACAACCTCCATAAATGTTTATTTTTATATCCTTATTGGCATGATGGAATAAAACATACATTCTATGTTGAAGCCAAACAATTCCCACACAATTTTTCATTTAAATATAAGTCATGTGGTGAAAAGGAGAATGTATAATAACTGTAACTTCCTGCTGTCAGGAATCTAAAGGATAAAACACTGGCATAGTAACTTATCCAGTTACAATAAAGGACATAATAAGGAAGAAATTTAAGCATTAATAAGTCCAGTGCTGAACTTTACCTGATTCAAACATGAGCCAATAAAAGTATCAGAATTAATTCACTATGGATAAGTTAATTTGAGGGCGATATTTTTTAAACTTGCCATTTAATGTGGTTGGTAAGTCTGAGCTGATAAATAGGACATTAAAACTAGCTGATAAATGATTGATAATTACCTGTTAAGTTAACTGTCAATTTCTTCACTTATCAAATGTTGGACTTTTTTTTACATTTTTACCTAGTAGATACTTGTTTTTTTAAGTATTTTTGACTGCATTATAAAATAAGTATCTTGAATTAACATATATGAGGAATACAAAAAGCAAAGGAGAGGTCACAATTTATGATGAATTATTTTTTCTAAACAAAGATATTTTAAATTTCTTGTCAACTCCTACCAAGCTCTTAGGGGCCAGCTTAAGCACCCAGGGTCCCATGCAACTTTCCTGGTATTCTTAGTAGGCTGACTTCTTGTTCCTTTGGTGACTCTTATAGGACACTGTTTCTATGTCTGGTGTGGCATTTGCTATGTTCTGTGTATCAGGCTTTTTTCATGTAATTTAGAATTATTAGTCTGTAGCATCTTTAAAGGTATGGGTTTAGTTTAAGCTTATCTGTACCCCCGAATGGTTTACTCAGTGTCTTTCATGGAGGAGGTTAAAAAAAAGTTGTTCAATTCACAATGTTAATTCTTCAAAACCAAAGTATTTTAATAGAATTTGTCCTCAGAACTCTGCTATAATAAGAGATCTCTCTGACCAAATTTTTTTATTGCAGTTTGTCTTTATAATTCTAGCAGTAAAAAAATAAGAGTTGTGGTGGGTGCCTGTAGTCCCAGCTACTAGGGAGGCTGAGGCGAAAGAATTACTTGAGCCCAAGAGTTTGAGGTTCCTGTGAGCTGTGACGCCACAGCACTCTATCAAAAGGCAACATAGTGAGACTCTGTCTCAAAAAAAAAAATTGAAATGTCAGGCTGGGTACAAAGTGACTTTAACATGCAAGTGACTTTAATACAAGGAAAAAAGTAAGCAATTATGAAACTCATTTTTCTAGCAGGTATAAAATACAACTTTATGTCAACCTGCATTTGGGCATGAGCATCATCCATCTTTCTAGATCACAGAATAGAAAATTCAGAGTTGGTTAGTTCTTTTCCTGGGCCCTTCTTTTATAGCCGGTCACCAGCTCTAGCAAACCATATGACTTCCCTAGATAAGCTTATTATTTTTAGTCCCCATTGAAATGATAAGTAGAGAAAGTAATTACTGTCCTCCTTGCCTAATTGAAATTGCATTCTGATTGGTCTGGGTCTCTTTTCCCGTTCACTTCTCCTTTTGGTTCATCCTGACTATTGGTGCAAGAATAAAAAGCCTTTATTCCCATGACCACATGATGGATTCTATATTTTATGTTTTTTATACATTCCCAGTGACACTAAATTAAATGAGAACATTATTTATCTTTTAACAGGCAGATAGATATCTTGATAAATCATGAATTTATATATTCTCCAAAGTCAGAAATCATTTATTGTACCACATTATTATCTTAAAGTAACAAAGAGCTCATAAATTATGAGTAATTTTTGATTATTGTTATTGAAGATTTCATGTGACAAGTTGAATTGAATTATAACTTGGAGGTCAACATATAATTAAAATATACATTGTCATTGTGACTTCTACATAAATATTTATTTTAAAACCAAAATTAAAATTGTATTTTTCACTACTAAATTATAAGATTATAATACAACCTCTTTCTTCGAATAACTCTGCCCTTTTAGTTCATTCTTAGACCTTGGGTAATGATAATAATACACTCAAGCTTTATTCTTGTGGTTTCAGATAACTGGACAAGAAGTACTTTCTTATTATCCACAGCTGAATATAAATAATTATACACATTTTAAAATATCTAGTAGATTTCTCTGGAGTCATATTTCAATTTCCATATTTGAATAGTAACTTATGAAAAGTCTTTCAATTCAGTTGAAAAATTATGGACAAATCAATATTAATAATAAACTAACAATAGAAACTTACAAAAGGTCTTTAGAATGTGTCATATAACCCACCTCTATGTTCATGTCAAAGCCAATTTCACGAAAAGCATTTAAAACAACAAGGCCATTATGTAGATACTGTTCTGGACAGTGTGGTCTTGTGTACATATTTATAAAATGAGTCTCAATCTGGAAAAGACAATAACAAAACCTTTTAGTAATGGAACAAAAACTGCTGCTTTTAAAAAGTGCTCTTTGTAGTTCAGCTAAGAATGATTTAAATATTAACATATGTTAGTAATAGATTATTGCTATCAAAATGCAAGAATAACAGGTGTTTGACTCAAAATTAAGACATTTAAAGGAATAAGTTTACAGAAATGACACTTCAAATTTTAATAAAGTCCTTTCAAATAACAGAAGACTGTTGTGCATAAAAACAATTCTTACCAAAAATGGGCAGTAGGCTCCCAGCTGTGTTGCCAAAACAAGCCCATCTGAAAGGTCTGTGTCAAAATTTATTATCCATTTTTCAGACGGTATAATGTCTGTTTCAAAAAAAAGGGAGAGTAAATTTAACAATAGTTTTACTTTGTTCAAAGATATCTTAGTGGAAATTTGAGCATTAGTCAAAGAAAACTTTGCCTTTACTAGAAAAACAAAAAGCATATTGTTTTGACAATAAAAACAAATTTCAAACTTAAGAGGTTTGATACTATTAAAGTTATCCATAAGGCTTTAAGCTTTTTCTATTATTTCTTTATCAATGAAAAATATGCTACAATACATATAGCAATAAAAGAGAAATCCAATAGTTCAAAGTTAGCCATTTCATTGAGTGCCTAGATAGAGGTTCAAATGTTTGATCAATGATCATCAACATGGGTAAGGAGGCCCAACAGGCATGCAATTACTTGTAACTCTAGAGTATTTGTACCAGTTTCTGTTTGTTGCAGAAATTACTCCACATGAAGGGTAAGTATGTAGAAGGGAAAAATTATGGGTTAAAGAAACAAAAGGTGACCTGTAAAAGACAATACAAGATGGAGGGGTAATAAAAGGAATTCTCAATTACAGACATGATTACTATGGGGAGATTGGAACAAAATGTGAAAACAACCAGATAAATGAATAACTGAAATACTGGCCTATACTGGGTATAGGGTGATTTAAATAATGGAAACTATTGCTGTGTTAAACAAAAATTTGCTTTTATAAAAAATTTCTCTGTGATTCCAGAGAAAAAAGTTATTTACTTCCTGGTCTAATGTAATCATTCCTTAATATCCTATTTACAATCATATCACAAATACTGCTACTATCCTGACCATTAGAAAGGGTAATGGTTTTTCCTGAGGATAGGATGAGGACAGAAGAGAACTAAATTGTAACTCACTGGAGTGAGGCACAGTAACATTGATAAAACAGTTAGTGAGTGGATGTGTATTTACTTATGTGATTGTGCTATATTTTTAAAATGCTAAATTATATGTCTATGAATGTACGTATATACTTAAATAATGTATTTTATTTTAGTTTTTAATTTTTTTGTTCAATAAGTAACTAAAGGTTCCAACCATAAAGGTAATGAAATTTTAATTTAGTCAACTTGTGAAGATGTTTTCAGTGATAATAATTCCCACTTGTCAGTCAAGAAACCAGACTAATTTCCAATGCCCACACAGCTGACTTCCTTCCTTTTATTAGAATTAAGCTGACATGAAGAAGGGATTTTGGAGCTTTTGTTCACTGCTACATCTCTAATCCCTAGAACAGTGCTAAGAATACAAATTGGGGATTCATAGATATTTGTTAAATAAATGGCATTTTTAGTGGCTCTGTCCTTGTTATAATTATTTAAAATAAATTATACAAAAATAAGATACATTCACTCTTTTTTTCCAAGTTATTTTAGGGTCTTAGTTTTTATATTTAATAGTTTTCCTGTGTTTACAATTCATTTTTGGTATGCGGTATGTAGTAGAGAGATAACTTTACCTAAACTCCAAAGGGCTAACTAATTGACCTACCACTATTTTCTGAATGAACTAATATTTATTATGGATTTTGAAATGCCATATTCCTCATAAATAATTTTGTTATATACTTTCATTGTTCTGAGTTCCCTGTTGTGTTCAATGTAATTGTGAATATTATAATTTTTATGGATATTTTTCTTTATAATCTGTTTTCTATAAATTTTTCTCTGTATTATTTTTTTCAAATTTCTATTAGAACAATGTCAATCGTGGAAATCTTGCACATGAATAAAGCAACCAATTTTACAAATAGTCAGTAGTGGAGAAGGGGAAGAGATTCTTAAATTAGCACATATTAAAGTACAATAAAAATATTGCTCTTTGCTGAAGACATGATCTTATATCTAGTAAACCACAAAGATTCAACCAACAGACTCCTGGAATTGATAAATAAATTCAGTAAAGTCTCAGGCTATGAAATCAATGTACACAAATCAGTAGCTTTCTTATATGCCAACAACAGACAAGCTGAGTATCGAATAAAAGATGTAATTCCCTTCATCAGTAGCAACAAAGAAAATAAAATGCCTGAGAATATACTTAACAAAGGAGATGAAAGACCTCTGTAGGGAGAATTATAAAACACTGAGGAAAGAAATTGCAGAGGATACAAACAGATGGAAAAATTTATCATGCTCATAGATCAGCAGAGTCAACATTTCTAAAGTAATTTACAGATTCAATACAATCCCATTAAAACACCAATGTTATTCTTGTCAGATCTCGAAAAAAATAGGTCTATACCTCATATGAAACCAAAGATCTCAAATAGCCAAGGCAACTTTACATTATGAGAACAAGGTGGGAGGTATCACTTTACCAGACTTCAAGCTGTATTGCAAAGCTACAGTAACCAAAACAGCATGTTTAGTGCTTAGTGCTACTTATTTTCACTTAATTTATTATATATTTTATTGGGGAAAATACAGTTTTATAAGATACAAATCTTGAGAAGTTCAGCATATCATATGAAAGGTAATAAAACATTGTATCTCTACTGTTCTCAAATACCAATATATCAACATATCTCTTTCAACTTTGTTTTCTAAAGTGTTTCATAATGTAATACCTGCAAATTAACAGCAAGTGTAATTCAAAGTCTCATTTTAAACTGCTTCTTACTTTTAAAATTTGGATTAAATAATGAGGGTTGAGTATAAAAAATAATTTATTTTATGTTGTCAAACACAGTCTACTGTGAACACAACAGTTTGTATGTAGTTGAAAGAGAGGAGCTGAATTGCAGCTAAAGAAAAAATAACTATGTACATTGTCCTTATTATAATCAATACTTATAATGAAGAAAAATGCACAGCTATATTAGCAACAGAAACTTTTCAAAAATAACTTAATGTTCTTAGGCTAGGAATTTATAAAGCTTTATCCTGCAAAAGTAGAACAACGGAGTACACACCTGAACCCTGGGGCTTGTCAATCTGTGAACATCTACATGTCTCAGTATATGAAGCTAATGTGACTTAACCCCTCAAAAAAACTAATGAAACACTACACTTAGTGATTTCCAACATTAGCCTCATATAATACATAAGCTGTTTTTCTAGTGAAATTTCACTTGATTGCAAATAATTATTTATAAGATTTAAGCAGCGTCACCTGTATCTGATTCTTAATACAGTTGAAAATGTCAGCCATGATTAGTACTATCTTTTATTTCTAGAGCACTTCTACAAATGAGGTTGGACAATTAAGTTTGTGAACTCATCCTAGGCAAACTGTTATGTACCTCATTGGTGAATATCACTATGGTCACCTTCAAAGTACTCCCCTTGGCAGGCTATGCACTGACACCAGCACTGAGTATACCCTTCAAAGCACTTTTTCTAGGATGAGTTTGCGAACTTAATTGTCC
>CAUYTI010125514.1:0-47797 GCA_963575145.1 Galago senegalensis
CGGGCACCTGTGGTCCCAGCTACTTGGGAGGCAGAGGCAAGAGACTCGCTTGAGCCCAGGAGTTGGAGGTTGCTGTGAGCTGTAATGCCATGGCACTCTACCCAGGGGGACAGCTTGAGGCTCTGTCTCAAAAAAAAAAGAAAGAAATCTAAGCAGAATCATTTTTATTAGAAATATATAAGTAAGGACAGAACAAAAAATTGGAATATCACATACTAGAGTGATAAACTTGAACTGACCAGATGAAATTTAATATGAATAAAAACCAGGTCCTACAATTTGATTTGATTTTTATTTTTTAAAATTTACACACATACAAAAGGAGTGAAATAAATTCACAGCTATTTACACAAAAAGGCTTAGGAAATTTAGTTGACCATAAGCTTGGTATGAAATCATGTCGTGTGAGGAATGCTTCCAAGAAGTAGGGAGTGCATGTAGCCCAGGGAAGAATACACTTGAGATATCACGGCTTTCTTCCAGTGTGCAAAGGATCTCAAACTACTTTAAGGGATTTTTAACTTTAAGTAGTTTATTTTTTATTAAATCATTACTGCATTTATGGGGTACAATGTGCTGATTTTATATACAATTTGGAATGTTTACATCAAACTAGTTAACATAGCCTTCACCTCATTTATTTAATTGTTGTGTTTAAACATTTATACTCTACTCTTAATATATTTGACATGTACTCTTGCAATATGCACAACAGGTGAGGTCCCACCAATTACCTTCCCTCCACTCGTCCACCTCCTCCCCTCTCCTCTCCTTGGCCTCCTCTTGGCTCCTTTCTGGGCTATAATTGTGTTTTATCATTCATATGAAAGTGTGGGTGGTTATATGTTGGCTTCATAATAGTACCAAGTCATTGGATATTTTTTCTTCCATTCCAAACTTTACTAATAAGAATATGATCCAGCTCCATCCATGTAAACATAAAGAGAGGTATTCTCCATCTTTTTCTTATGGCTGCATAATATCTCAAAACTTTAAGTAGTTGAGATCAAAATAAAGACCAATTTATTCATTAGATCCACCTGTAAAGGGAATGCTTTGCCTGTATCATATAGTAGCTAGCTCCTGGTCACTGGAAAAACACAGGTAGAGTCTAGGTGGTGGAGGAGGATTCTTGTAAGGCACTGAAGCTTGACTTGCTTGAACTCCTTGCTGTTAGCAGTCCAAGGAGTTGGAAGTCCTCACTAGAAGTCAAGTGAGGTATGTAAATGAGCTAAGCTATTTGTGTTAAAAGTGACAGGGCAGACCAGAGTGTGTGTCTCAGTATTCACTCCCAACCCAGGGTTGTCATGCTGTGATCTGGACCCAGCATTGCCAAGTCTTCCAGTTGTTTAAGTGAAACTGGAAACACAGATTTTTCCACTGTAAATTGTTTACATTTTATTTATTTCTAAAACTTTTAAAGCATACTTAAGGGCTATCATTTTTTACCATAGACCAGAAATCACCCCCCAAAACTTGCTTCTACTCTCTTTGATGTGAATTTTAGACATTATTGAGTTTTCCGACCTTTACCATTTTATTATGAAATATCTTAAATGCATAAACATGAAGAACAATTTTTAATTATCCCTCATGTTATATACACCTCTTAGCATCCTGCCATCTTACAATGGCACTTCCAGGCATATTTCTTACAAGATTCTGAACCTGATACACCAATGATATTAACCTCACTGCTTTCATGAGGTAGAAGTAGGTTGAGGTACAATGTAGAAAAGACTGGAAAACTCCTCCTTTCACGTTATAAATGCTGGCCATGGTTTTTTCTTGACCTAATTATAGACAAAGGCTGTAAGGAACTCTGGCTATTGCCCAGCCATAATTTTCTAAATGTGTTTTAGTTGCTAAAGGCAAGGATGCTTAAACCCCAATCCATCAACAAGAGCAAATTAGAAAAGAATCTCTGCCTTTGCTGATGTTATCCTTAGCTAATACACATATGTTTGCTGTGGACTGAGTATCTAAGACATAAAATAATATTTTAATGATCCTTATTTCAAAAGTTATTAACCAGGTTCTTAGATTTTAAAAAGTCTCAGGTGTGAAATCTCCCGGTCTTAACATCCATTTGCTTGAGTGGAGCTTCTGAGGCCCTTGCCTGGTGTTCATCCGAGTGTAATATATGTTGCCGTTCCTCTTTGAAAGCAAGCTGGTCTTCCTTTGGGATCATTTTATTATTAATTTGACAGATCCTCTACAAGTTATAGCATGCTCCAAAAGAAGGTTTCTTCAATGACAAAAGAGTAACTTGTATTCCAAGCTGTCTCACTAGTAGCCTGGAGTCCCTGGGGAGTCCTGGGCAGGCTTAGAGAATACAGATACTGACTCTCCCTAAAAATCCAGGAAGTGTTTTGATCATATGAACCACACAATGGAAGGGAAGCAATTACTGGGTCCACGTCTGACTTTTAAAGCGAATATTTTCACAAAGATCTTGTAGGCCTCAATGATTAGAGTTTCTTCCCAATTTTACTTCCTGCGTTTCTAGAGTGAACACATCCGGTTAACAAGAGAGGCCTGTATTTCTTCTCTTCGGCATTTTACTCTTCAAGTTTCTGGCTTACCTACAGTTTGCTGTGGTAATTATGCAGAATAGGTTCCAATCTAAAGGCATTTGAGCATTATTAGCACACAGTATGCTAGGAGAAGGTCAGAAGTGTTCTAAAATAATAATTGGTACTGAAGAATTAACTTTTAATTTATTTTTATTTTTATTAAATCATAAATGCGTACATTAATGCAATCATGGGGTACAATGTGCTGGTTGTACATATGATTTGGAATATTTTCATCAAACTGGTTAACATAGCCTTCACGGCATTTTCTTAGTTATTGTGTTTAGACATTTATATTTTACACCTAGTAAATTTCACATGTGCCCTTGTAAGATGCACCATAGGTGTGGTCCCACCAACTACTCTCCCTCCACCCATCCTGCCCCCACCCCTCCCTCTCCCTTTTCCCCTTCTTCTTGGGCTATAGCTTTCATAAGAAAGCTATAAATTGGTTTCATAGTAGGGCTGAGTACTTTGGATACTTCTTCCATTCTTGAGATACTTTTGTTTGGTTGTTTTTTGTTGTTGTTGTTGAGACAGAGTCTCACTATGTCACCCTGGGTAGAGTCCTGTGGCATCACTTAAGCTTAAGCGATTCTCTTGCCTCAGGCTCCCAAGTAGCTGGGACTACAGGTGCCCACCATAATTGTTGCAGTTGTCATTGTTGTTTAGCTGGCCCGGGGCCGGGTTCAAACCCACCAGCCTTGGTGCATGTGGCTGTTGCTATAACCACTGTGCTATGGGCACCAAGTCAAGAATTAACTTTATTTTTGCAGTTTTTGGCTGGGGCCGGGTTCAAACCTGCCACCTCTGGTATATGGGGCTGGCGCTCTGCTCTACTCCTTGAGCCACAAGTGCTGCCCCAAGAATTAACTTTTTTTTTAAAAAAAGAAGAAGACCATATACAACTCCTTGCCATCCTAGGGCCATTCAAAGCCATTTGGCCCTGAGGCAATAACTCTGGATCCCGACACAGAAAAAGATTAAAAAGTTTTCTCGTTCAATAGCATGTTTTACAAAGTTCGCACATTAATATTCCTTAACAAAAAAGAATTTGTCTAATTCTATAGTCAGCCTGACCACTGCTTTGACACCAAGGGGAAAAGATGGAGAAACCAAGGAAAGGAAAATTCAATGGATTTGTTTATTTTAAAAAAATCTTAAAGAACATAACGCCAGCTGTTTCAATTTAGCATTAGATCAAAGTTTTTAGAGCACAAAAATTATTTTTACAGCTTTTAAAAGTTTCTTTCATTTAGGTATTCACTGGAGATAAAAAAATAAGTTTGACAGCCTCAAAACTCAGACAATAGGAATGGGGCCTAGGCTTCTAGGATGGAGGGAGGACATAGTGGGTGGCAAAAAAAGATGGAGTTATTGGTCGCAGGTCCAAGTCTGCACCTCCATGGCATGCTCAGATGTATGCCACAGACACTTCCTCACCTCTGCCATGTACCTCTGTGACCATCCCCTGGGGGGATCATCGTCTTCTCCAAGAATAAGAAGTCCACAATTTTTATTTATTTATTTGTTATTACCTTCTGGGAACAAATCCAGATTTAAATTGTCGAGCTATTTCCTTTTCCGTAACTGCCAACGTTGTTTCCTGAAATAGGTAAATTAATGATAACTTTGGTTTTTTTACCCTTTCTCTGTTTTATTTGTTTATAAGTCTGGCTTCCTTAACTATCAGAAGTTTGGAAAATCTTATCTTTAGATGGCAATTGAGAATTTTCTGGGCATATGGCGCAGCTTACTTTGTATTTGTCTTTATATTTCAACTCTGTAAATTTACTTAAGTAAGAAGTTCTATAAAAATCAAAGTTAAGGGTGGCGCCTGTGACTCAAAGGAGTAGGGCACTGGCCCTGTAAGCTGAGGTGGTGGGTTTAAACCCAGCCCTGGCCAAAAACTGCAAAAAAAAAAAATGTTAAAGTTAATTTTCTTCCCTTGGGAAAACTACAGAAACAAAGGGACAAATAGAATTTGCTAAAACTACGGGTAGACTTGACAGATAAAAATTAGAAACATGGATCAGGGACAGCATGTTAATGTGGCTATGTCACTTCTTCCTGAAAGTAAGGAATACAAGCTAAGTTTACACAGAAGGAATGCTTCAAAAATGCGCTGATTCGGAGCCAGTACTGAGCATGAATGTTGGGATAAAATGTATTCGCTTTTAACTCATAGCAGGCCTCTAGTGCTCATTGAACACCTGTTTTTATTAAAAGAAGTGTCTACAATTTGGAACTGAAAGGTGAGCTTTTTAAATAATTTATTTAAAGCTCAGTTTCATTAAAAAATCTGTTCTGGAATCAAAATATTGACAAAGGCAGGGGAAAAATAAAAGCAAGGAAAAGGCACTGAGCCTTATTTTCCCTGGGTTTGAGAACCCTCTCACTCTTTCTCCTGGCCTTTTATGTTGATTTTTTTTTTTTTATTTTCTGGGATTCTAATAAGGAATATTTTTCATAACTATGGCCTGAGTTCTAAGGCTAATGTCTTTTTCAGTCCCAGTGGTGAAAAATGTTTGGTAAATGAATTAGTGGGCTATTATATAACAAGGCATTCCAAAAATTAGTGGCTCAAAACAACATCTATTTAGTTCATAATTCTGCATCTGTCATTTGGGTTATTCCCTTCTTAACTACATGAATTTTTGCATGACTTTGTGGTTAGCTGACAATCGGCTGGGGGCTCTGCTTCCTCCAGCTGACTGGCTGTTGGCTGGCAATAGGAACAGTTGAGTCACTCTTTTCATCAAGCAGGCTAACTCCATCTTAAAAGCAGGGGGCAGCAGGTTTCCAAAAGACAGTAGGAAGTGTGCTAGATCTCTCAAGGGTAGACTTAGAACTAGCATGCCATCTCTATCTATCACCACATTTTATTCGTCAAAGCTAGTCACAAGGCCAGCTAAGTATGAAAAAGTACAGAAGTAGACTTTGCTTACTTACGGAGCAGGTTACAAATGGGCATGCCTACTGGAGGGAAAACACGGCTAGTTTCATGAAGAGTTTACCGAGGAAAGCCTTGTTCACTAATAAAAGTCTTCAGTCTGGTGTATAACACACTAGTTAGATGTCCTTATGCCCATAATTTCCAGATGAATTTTTGGAAACCCTTGGTGAATTGAATTACATGGAAAACAACTTAGTTCACGTGAGAATTATGACATATTCCCAAATGGAGAGAAAGTGAAAGAATCAGAAGAGTCATTGACTTGACTTCCGCCCAAGCATTCCTCCCGTGAGTAAAGGCAAACGAAGGCCATTTAGAAAGCAGCTTAGAGAAGAGTCCTTCCTTGTGACTTGGGCTTCAGGGCAGGACGGTAGGAGCAGAGGCTTCAGGTACTTGGAAGATGAATAACCACAGAAGAATTAGGGGACAGGCTGGGCACAGTGGCTCACACCTGTAATCCTAGCCCTCTGGGAGGCCTGGGTGGGTGGATCGTTTGAACTCAGGAATTCAAGACCAGACTGAGCCAGAGTGAGACCCCATCTCTAAAAATAGCCAGGCATTGTGGTCGGTGCCCCAGCTACTCTGGAGGGCTGAGGCAAGGGGATTGCTTGAGCCCAAGAGTTTGAGGTTGCTTTGAGTTTTGACACCACGACACTCCACCAAGGGTGACAAAGAGAAACTCTGCCTCAAAAAAAAAAAAGAATTATGGGAAGGGAGCTGTTGAGTAGAAGCCACAAAGGCAAATAAACCATAAGAATGTGAGGAGCAGATATCCCTCACAAAATGACTTGGAGAACCAGAATCTTAATTTATGACACTAATAAAAATGGATTAGTAGAAATTAGGCAAAGCATTAAAACAGAATGAAGGTACAGTCACCTTCAGTATCTGTGAGGCCAGGGGGATCGGTTCCAAGACCCACATGGATACCCAAATCCATGGTCACTCAATATTCTTATTTAAAATGCTGTGGTATTTGCCTATAACTTACGCCTATCCTCTCATTCACAGGCACACCTTGAACAGACCACTGTAACTTTTCCCGTGTCAGCAATAGCCTGTTTTACTTTCTTATCATTTGTGTGGTTACTGGAGTAGTGCCTTTAGTATCCTTCAAGAACTTTTCCTTTGCATTTTAACTTGGCTGTTTGGTGCAAGAGCCATCTCCCTTTCCACCCATCTCAGTTTTTGACATGCCTTCCTCACTAAGCTTAAATCATTTCCAGCTTTTGATCTAGCTTTTGGATTTCTAACGTAACAGACTTGTTACTCTTCCTTTCTTTTGAACACTTAGAGGCCTTCATAGGGTTATTAATTATTGTGTCTCAGAGAATCAGGAGGCCTGAGGAGAAGGTGAAGGGGAATGGCAGGGGGAGCAGTCTGAACACACACACACACACACACAATTTATTGATTAAATTCACTGTCATATGTGAGTGTGGTTTATGGTGCCCCAAAACAATTGCAGTAGTAACATCAATGATCCATCAGTGATCTATTACTGTGGTAGTAATCTGCAGTGATCACAGATTACTGGAACAGATTATTATAATAATCACAAAAAAAATTTAAAATAATGTGAGAGTTACTAAAATGTGACATAGGGCCAGAAAGCAAACACATGCTGTTGACATGGCACCGACAGGCCTACTCAGTGCAGGGGTGTCAATTTGTAAAACACGCAGCGTCTGTGAAGAGCAATGATGCGAAGCACAGAATCAGGCAGTGTACTCGTACTTTGAATCTTTTCTAGATTGCTTACACAGTCTAAATGCCATGCCAATAGTGTCACACTGCATTTTTATTTGCATTGGCCTTTACTGTTACATTGTTATTTTTATTGCTTGTTTTCCCAAATATTTTCAATGCACAGGTGGTTGATTCTGCAGGTGTGGGATTCACAAAGACAGAGGCCAGCTGTAGTTGATAGGTCCCATTTTAAAAACTCTTCAACGCCTACAGTTTTTGCTCTTTAGTCTCTTCGTTGAAAAGGTTGAGACATTTTGACTTTTCCAGATTTAAAGGGCACTTTTGTGTGGACCTTTTAAAATGGACTCTTATTTATGTGTATATTTTAACCACCTGTCAACTTTTAGTAATGCTTCCAAAACAAAACTATGTAAGAAATAAGACAGAAGTATAGCTGCTTCCTCATTCTGCTGATACTGGCTGAGTGACTGCTTTGGGCCAGGTGTGTTTCTGAGAGCAGGGGCTATGCTGTCACAGAACCCAAACTGAGAGCCTGCTGCTCCCCGGGCTCCCATTGCAGAACGGGAAGACAGACGTGGAACAACAAGGACACCAGTCAGATGGTGAAAGGAGCTTGGAGAAAAACAAAAGCAGGGTTAGGAAGACGAGGAGTGTGTGGAAGGAGAGAATGGGGGAAGTACTGGTTATTTTATATGAAGCGGAAGGTCTCTCTGATTAGGGACCCTGAAGAAACTGTGGGACAGGTCACGAGAGATTACAGGGCAGAGGTCACAGGTAGAGGAAACCACTGCCCAGAGTCCTCAAATCAGGGTCCTGCTTGGTATGTTTGAGTGACTCAGGAATGTCTGTGACACAAGAGCAAAGAAAGTGGGGAGGAGTATGGTTGGAGTGCCTGTATGGGATGAGAGGCGGGGGACTGCGTACAGCAGGGAGGTGGTTCACAGCCCCCCTACACAGTGTACTCACCCTGGGAGCTTTGCAGAAATTCCTAGGCCCAACTCCAAAATCTGTCTTAATGTGTCTGGGTTGAAGCCTAGTAAAGTCTTTGTAAAACGTTACCAGAGTAAATCTAGTGTGAAGCCAAGGTCTGGGATGCCCTAGTAACATGTGGCTCCGGCTGTGAGCAAATAGAAAACTGCTGGAGGACTTTGCAGGGAAGAACGACCCAGCTTGATCGGTCTGGTGTCTGCCTCTTCTTCCCCCACATTCTCCTCTGGCCCCCCAAAATCATGCCTTAGTTAAAGCTTGGAATCCTGCCTCCTCCTTGTGGGGAGAGAGTGGAGAATGCGGTCCCAAGTGTCCCACCTGTCCTGCTTCTGCCCGTCTCTTTGCTGAAGTGTCTAGGATATAGACACCTAGGAACAACCCCCCCCATTTCCTTCCAAGAGAGGTTGGAATTAGCTTCGGCCACTTTCAGTTTCCCTCTGGCTTTCAGTCAGCCATACCCAGGCCTCCTTTCCAATGTTGGCTTGAAGCCACAGGCACTTAGAGATTGACCGTGACAGCCAGTAAGTGTGTGTGTGTCACTTCTGCTGGTTAGATGTTGAAAATCCAAAACCCATTGAACGTGTGTAGTTTGTGTAAACTAGCACCACAGACCCACGCAGTCACGCTCTGTAACCATGGAGAAGGACACGCTCAGAAAGAATCTATGTTCTAAATGGCACTTTTTTTCCTTTGGGGTAACAGTATAATTAAGTTGTTCGAAGTGAGAACTCTGAAACTGGGTAACTTGCATCCTGATGCTAACGCTTTCTAGCTGACTAGTTTATTTTTGTGTGCTTCAGATAATGGTGTCAAACTCCTAAGGCAGATTAAATGAATAAAAATATTTAAAGTGCTTAGGAAAATGCATGGCGTATATTTAGTCCTCAATAAATCCTCAATTGTAATACATCTATAATTTCCTTTCGATTTGGTCACCATACAAATGGATCTCTCTTTAATTTTATCAACAACATAGGGGACATTTATATACATTTTGGTAGTATTTTAATCATGATATTCTCTGTTATTTAATTTGAAGTAATCAAAAATTCGGTCCCTATTCCGAAGTAGACCAAATTTCAATTGAAAATGGCAATCTCAAAAACAGTTTTAGAACACAAACAATCCATTTTATATCACTGCTGTGCAAACAGAATTATTGGCAAAGCTTTCTGATTCCAGGCCTTCGCATGACAAAAAAGAACAGCAGTTTCTTTGGGACAGGCGGGGTCTGGGAATGCATAGAATTAAGAAGTAAACAAGAAATGTTTCCAACATATTTGTCTAGGGAACCATCTAAGGTGGGGGAGGATGACGAGGAGGAGGTGACACCGTTTTATCCTCACAGGAGAGGGGCCGTTTGGACTTAGATTATTTCTCTGACTTTCTCTAACCATCTGAATCTGTCATCTTTCATAATTGTCAGAAAATTTATAAAAACTTACTGGGCTATGAAAAGATGATTAAATAGTTATTGAAAATTTAAATGTGATATCGGAAGGTACTCATAGGCCTAGAGGCACCTTAAAAGCAATGTACCTTTATTCAAGGGGAAACCTTTTTTTTTTTTTTTTTTTTTTAGATCTTTACTTGAGTTTAATACCGCCGCTTGAATGATATTTAATAAAAGGAAAATAGAAAATTCCTCTTAGGAAAGAATGTCCTAGTTTCTTCCTTTTTCCTATATTAATTTATAGGTCTCATTTTGACATTGCCCACAGGATAACGTCTAAATTTCTCAGGTCCACAAACTGACCTCAATATTTTCAGGGTCGTCTTCCACTGAATCTCTACAAAGACTCTACCTCCTTCATTTCTTTTCAGCTGTCCATGCTCCTTACGGGCACACTCATTCCTCCGTATCTTTACTCCTAAAACTGTTGCTCAACTTCGTTTCTGATGAAATTTTGCACAGCTTTCAGACATCAGTTCACTCGGATACTTCTCTCCGATTTCCCATATGTGGGATCAGCTTCTTCCTTTCCTCTCTTAGTCCTTTGTTCTTTATTTATTGCCCCTCATCAATTCTGTCTTCTGTTTCAGCTAATTGCATCTTTCTTATCATAAATAGTTAACTCTTTGAGGAAAAAGTAAAACATTTCTTAGTCATAAGTGTTTAGTATCCAGAACCACATGTACACCAGAACCTCAACAAATATCTGTGGAATGAATGAAATATAAATAGCATTTTTCAGAATTAGAAGACACTGTTTTTCAAAGCACTTGCCTATCACTTTTCTTACCTCATGGCGACTTGTCCTGCACCTTCCTGCCTTTTGTTTGTCTTCCATGATAGTCTCATTACGACACTCCTTGCTTAAAATCCTTTCATGATCCTAAATGAGTTTACAACAATAATTTGACCTGAGTGAGATAAAATTCAAATTTTATTGGATGTTCTTTAAGATCTGATTTATGCTTTGAGAAAATCTCACATCACTCGTCTCCTCATACTCCGTTATACCCAAACTGAAATTCTTTGTGACCCAGGAATGGTTTTTCTACTTGGAGTCCTCTTTGCTTCCCTTCCCCTTCTCTCCACCTGGCACTGGCTGCCATTCATCACTGGATTCAAGGTAAGATATTTCATTCTGGAAATTACCCCTAGATTCCCAAACCATCTCTAGCTCCAAACTGGATTAAGCATTTCTTGTTGGTGATCTTCTAGATGACAGTTAGAGATCAGAGCGACATAGGTCACTATTTGTTTGTGCCACTTACCAAGCAGTAACTGTAGACCATTACAAATTTTAATATGCATCAGAACAACCTAGAGAGCAAATCAACTCATAGATCCCTGGGCCACATCCTCAGAGTTTCTGATCCAGTGGGTCTGGGATGGTTCTCAAGAATTTGCTTTCCATAACAACTTTCTAGGCATTTCGAACATCTAGATGACGCTGTTTTGGGGAGCACACTTTGACAACCAATGCGTTGGATAATTTACCTCCATAAGCTTTAGATTCAGCATCTGTAAAAGGCTAAAAGGGACGTTTAAAAAACTAGTGAAGATAATGTGAGTGAAGTGTTTGACGTGAATTAGTGATTGATCCGTGCAAGTTAATATTATTTTTACATTATCATCATTTTCATCACAGTGTGTTGAATTGCAGACTGAATAGACCTGGCCAAACAAATAAGAGCCCCATAAACAGTAGAGATCACACTGGTTTTCTAGTTGTGCGTTACCATATGAAATGCATTGGTAGTTACTAAATCAACATACAATGGAGTGAATTCAAATAAAAGCATTCAATAACCGTTTAGTAAAACAGACCGATTGCTTCCTGTAGGTACTGCCTACCTGGGATGTCTCAGGTTTTCCGTGCTGCTTGCTGTATCTTGGTGTTCTTGGGACTGTTTTTGTTGATCAGGTTCGAAGTCACTTTTAGTTATAGTGAGTCAGTCCCCACAGGTTTTGCTTCTAAGAAAATTATATGAGCAATATATACAGCTTCCTTCTGTAAAGCTGTATATATTGCTCATATAGTTTTAGAAGCAAACTTAGAAATGAATGACTACGTGGTCTATTTTTTTTTCTTAACGCAGACTATTCATTTGTTTCTGTAGATTCAAGTTCATACGAATCAAACCATTGCAGCAGTGTGTCCCCTGCTCTCTGTTCGTGAACATACGCCTTCATCTCCCAGTGGGTATGGGCTAGAAAGTAACATGTGAAGAATTTAACTTGCAGTTCTTTGCAAATTCCCGAATCTTCCTCTTTTGAAAAGCCTTTCCTGCGTCTACTGTTTGGTCTATACCCCCGTCCTTCTCTTTGACTTCAGAGCCTCTGATTTCGTATTAACTCCTTGGTTCAGCAAATATTTTGTCACCAGCTGCCATGTGGCAAGCATTATTACTGTCAGGGCGGTGATGCCAACTAAAACAGCTTCTGCTTCACAGAATCCAGAGCATGACATTTACAAAATTATATATTGTAATTCTTTATGTTCCTGTCTCTTATGCTAAATGTGAGCCTTCTGAGGGTAGGTGCAATATCTAAGAGAACTTTGGGTCTCAGGCTCAGTATCTTATATATGGTAGATTTGTACATGTGGGGAATTATTATTTACATAGAAAGACCCTTCCTGTTATATCCTATGAGAAACGCAACAGAGTACTGAGAATCATAATCTGCTGGTCCATGAAACATTGTGGCACTACATATGCATTCTCCCACTTACAAAGTATTGTTTGTTTGAATTTTAATTTGGGTGATCAATAAAATGGGGGAGACTTTACAGAGATCCAGATTTCTAGCTTCTCTTGAAAGGTCCCCGAATCCCACATTCCTGTACTTTGCCCATGAGAGAATCTGCTCCCAGTCCACCTGCTCCCTGAGCTGGAGCACCTCCTCTTTTATCACTGCAACCCTACCATGCCCTGTTGTGTTACTGGAAATAATAACTTAGTTCCCGTTCTTTAGTGATGGGGGAGGCTCCCAAGCATTTGCCTTCATTTGAACTCTATAGTCCATTGGGTCATCAATCTAAGTTTTGTCTGAGCTGCTTTCCTGCGTATTCACGGTCTTTCACATGTATCTCAAACTAATTAGATAATTTCCGGCTACATCCTATTGGAATATGTGTCCCGGTCCACAGTAAAAATAGATCTAAACCTTTCTGGTTGGTTTGTTTTCCCTCTTTATGATTTTTAAACTAACTCTTTTTTTTTTTTTTGGTCTTGGTTTCATCATAGGAGATTAGCACATTTAAAAACAAAATAGAATTCACATTTTACCTTAATTAAACTTATAGTTTATTAAACCAAATGTATTCCTTCTTTGTTTCAGTTATCCTTAAAAAGAAGAGGAAG
This sequence comes from Galago senegalensis, assembly GCA_963575145.1. Taxonomy (NCBI): domain Eukaryota; kingdom Metazoa; phylum Chordata; class Mammalia; order Primates; family Galagidae; genus Galago; species Galago senegalensis. The sequence goes on from CAUYTI010125514.1 coordinate 13,045, forward strand.
CAAAGATTTGCCGAAATCCGAAAAAAAGGCTCAACAGACCCCCACAGAGGTACGTAGAAATAAAATTTCAAGTATCTCAAATGTATATAATAAGCTATGTGCGAAGACATAATTTTTTTAATTTTCGATTTTAATCGTTATGGGTACATAATGGTTATACATATTTATGGGGTACATGTGATATTTTGATACAAGCCAATTGGGGTACTCAAGCATTTGTCATTTCTTTGAGCTGAGAACATTCCAATTCCACTCTTTTAGTTATTTTGAAACAGTACCTTATTATTAACTCTCGTCACCCTACTGTGCACCATAATGGTCAAATAGACAAAGTAAATTACACACATCAATTATGGAGCTGTAGATACAGGTAGTATAAAGAATTCAGCGATAAAGCCAGCACTGATATCCCTGTTACACTTGCTTTTACACTGTAAGCATCACAGCTTGTCATTAGTGCTTTATGTTCTGCCATATTTAAGAACTGTACCCGTGATGTTAATCTTGTTCTTTCATAATAAGGTCAAAAGAATGGCTGTTCCTGTAGGATCAGGGGAAGGCAAAGAAAGGAATGTTGTAGGAAGGGATGGCGGAAGGGAGAGAGAGGCTGATGATGTCTTCAGAGAGCCCTAGAATGAAGAAATTCTCTGTGCCAGTGATCGGAGAAGCAAAAGAAAGGGAACAAAGCAATGAACATAAAACCGACAAGATGTACTTAACACAGGTTTTTATTAACTACCTTAGAAAGAGCCACAGTAAAGACTAGCTCTGCTTTCGGGGTGACCAGAAGGTGCTGATGGTTGTAAGGAAGGAGATGTTAAAACAACAAGGAAATATTTGGGATAGAAGTGACATTGACACATAGCTAGATACTGACTTTTAAACATGTAAGTTGGAATCTATTTAACTACATGTATATTAATACCCGGGTTGACTTTCAGATGCATTTTAAAAATGTACTTTTAAAAATTATTACAAGGTGTTTTCTCATTACATTAAAGTGATACTTCAATATTCAAAATTTGACAAGTTTGTTTCAGTCATTTTTTGGAAGCCTAGCATATTCAGCCTGTATTAGTTTCCTTTTCCGCTATCCCCTCACTCTATTCTTGGTTAATTTTCCTCCTGGCACTTGTACAAGAACAGTTGTGGGCCTCAGGATTTCGAGAGTCCCAGAGAGTCTTCGTCAAGATCATAACACCTTATTTTGCACCTTTCTCCCTGTTTCCTTAATAAGTCCAAATGTGCTGTGTCACTACAGCTTTTTTATTCTCTGCTTTCGCTTCGTCAGCTCTCTCTAAATATGAGGCTGTGGTTCATTTTGTGCTGCCATGAGTTTTCTTTCCATCCTTGTTTGTGGGTAGATGCAATAAGTTCTGGGTTCTAAAATCTTAAGTTGGCTTTAGTTAACAGTTTATTGAAGAAAAAACAAACCGTATTTGTTCTATTCTTATCCTTCCTATGTTAAAGTTTACTTTTTCATTAATATTCTCTAATCCAGGAATTCTCAAATTCTCAGCTGTGTGTTCCTGGCCTGGTGGACTTCCCCTCCACGTGCACGTGCTCAAGGGGACCTTTTTGCAAAAGACATCTACAGCTTTCATTAGTGTCTCGGGGGCCTGGCCTTGTGAAAGTCAAGATGCCTTATAGTCCACCAGCTTTTGTTTCATGAGCACGAACTCCCTGGGATGTTTACAAGTATACCGTTGGGCATTTGAACTCCCCACTATCATTTCTAACACATTTATTTTCACAGATTATGACCTGTCACTTTTCAAACACCCACCCCAGGAGATTGATCAAGGCTGTCCCCGGTAGGACATCTCAATTATAAAATGGTCCATTTTTATGAAGTTACAATGATTCTGTTGCTCAGTCAAGGCTGAGGACACTGATCCACACGTATTTATTACTGCGAGCATCACCTTCTGTTGATTCCTGTTCAGGTGTTCACCTTAGCCAGGGCATACTGTAGACAGCACCCATCTTACTCAGCTTTGCATTGTCTGTGTCTCGTGTCCAGCACCCTGCATGTGTGTAATACAGGCCTGCAGTCCCCGGGTTCCAACAAGACCGGTTCTGTAGGTTTGTTCTTAAGTTAAATTTGTATATAAGTTGAAAGAGGTACATTTACCTAGTACCTGGAATAGCCTCCATTCATAAATGCCAGTCATACATCAGTCAGATATTTGTAACTCAGGGATTTACCATAATACCTTCTCTTCATAAGTTTACTTCGTATGTAAATCAGATGTTTGTAACTTAGGGACTGCCTGTACATGTGCCCCTTTTCTTGCTTGAACCACATGAAATTGCCAACATGCTATTGATTTTGATCTACAGAAATGGCAATTTCATATGGTCCAAACTACTATATCCGTATAGCTTTGGATTTCATTTTGTTAATTTGCTTCAGCTTCTTTGATCTATTCCTTGCATGTTCCTCCAGCAGCAGCGACTTCATTTACTGGGAAACAGTATTGCATCGCGATTCCAAACTGTAGCTCCAGGGCTCCGTTGTCTAGGTTGAAATCTCTGGCCTATACCAGCTGCTACGACCTTTGACAAGTTACTTATTCCTTTTGTGCCACTATTTCCTCATTTATAAAACAGGAGTCATAATGGAGAGTTGTTGTACGGATTAAATGGGTTAATATATGTAAATGCGATTTCGCTTCTAGTAGTGGCTCTTTAAGTCAAAGGCAGGCTTAGCTTATTTTTTTTACTGACCCTTCATTATCTTATATTCCCTTCCTCATAATCATCTGTACCTTCTTATGAGTGAGTGAGCAAATCTTTAACATGCACAAAAGTAAGAAATAACTGGCTTCATACCTCAGAGCATTTTAATCTTTCTTGCCGGCCATTCACTGTGGAAAATACGAGCAAACATTTACTGCTTTGTCACTGTGGACCAGCCATTTCCCATACAATCTTCTATTTTTTTTTTAAACAATTCTATATAGCAGTGGTTCTCAACCTTCCTAATGCCACAATGTATTTTCATTGTTAAAAACGGGTTGCAACCCACAGGTTGAGAACTGCTGACATAGAGTATTTCTATGCCCAGTTCCAAATTCAGCTTGCAATAAATTAGGTTGTAACACGGGGACACAGGGTATATTGGCAGATTGGGTTCTTAAGCTCTTTGCATTGCAGAAATTAGCAGGCTCTGCTAAAGAAGATTTCTTTATAAATGAAGAAAATGATTACTGTGCCCATCATTCTCTTGATGTAACTCCTTCCCTCATGATGCATAATGACTTTATTACATGCAGAATATGTCTGAGAGTTAAAATAATTGTTATGTTTTTATTTCTTCAGGCAAGAGAGCTCACATACACGCAAATCAAATATTCTTCTCTCTTTTTTTTCCTTAGCTTAGCATAGCCCAATGAAGTGTTACTCTGCTTCAATCTGTAGCTACTGTCACACCCACTGCTGTTCTGGTTAGAATCAAACTGCAGCATATGCATGTGTGTGTGTATATATACATATGTATATATGTATATATATATATATTTTTTGTTGTTGTTGTTGTTGTTTGTTTTTGCTACTAGCAAATAAAGGCCTGGCCTTGCAGTCAAGGACTCCCACCACCCATGTAGCCCTACCTAGCTCACCAGTCTTATCTACTCTTACTTTTTAATACAACCTAGCTTATTTGTAAAAACATATTTGATATTTGGGGTCACTTTTAGATTCCAACACTGTTTCTAATTACCAGCCTACATGATCGTAGACTTCCCCTCCCAGACCTCTGATCATTTCTTATCTGTCTCCCTTTCTTTTCTTCTCCTCTCTCGTTGCCTCTGTGACCACTGCAAGAACTTCAACTTCTTCAGCTTCTTCACTTCTACAACGTCAGCCCCTTTGTGCATCTCAGTCACATGTCCTTACCTGTGGACCTGAGTTCTCCAGGTGCCAAGCTGTAATCTTTGTAACCTTGAGCCTGAGATTACAGATGCTTTCTGATAGATATTTCCACTCTGTATACCCTTTTGCTGATGCACCTCGAAGAGAGCATGTTACAAAACTGAGGCCCATGTTATTCCCACAGCATCTGTTCTTTGTTCCTCCTCCATCCCTTTGTTGGCAGTACAATCCAGGGAGATACCTAACCTCAAAAATCTAGGGTTATCTTTGATGCCTCTGATGATAAAATCTTAATACTAGAAAACGTTTTTTTTTTTTTTCTTTTTGGTCATGGTGTTTTATTAGGTCAAAAAAGGTCAAGAAATCTGCTGGCCATGGCAGTGAATGTGTTAAACACTGTGCTATGCCCTTGGCCTCATCCTTACTGAGTTAGTGGGAGGGTCTCCACACACAGCCTCCTGCAGGGCGGCTTCCCCCTACCCTTGTGAAACAGATTCTCCCATCAAAGCTCTCTGTGACTCAGCCTCTCATTCTCTCCCTTCTGTTGCTGCCGAGGCTCTCTCCTCGCTTCTGGCTGCGCTTCTCTCTTCTTCTGGAGGAAAGTAGATAAGCCAGCACATCTGGTTTCTTTGGTTTTACTGCCTTGCCTTATTTTTCTTCTTTCATGCTTCTTTTCTAGAAGCAACATGTGCAGCGGAAAGAATATGAGTTTTGGAATCAGCCTGAGTACAGACTGTGCTCTGTCATTAGTAACTTGTACTCTGCTGTATGAACAAACCTCTCTTACTGGTAAAGGGGAGGTCTTGTAGGGCTGATGTGAGTATTTAATGATGCAAGTGATATTCAGCTGTGCACCCCCAGTGCTCTCAACCCCTGTATTCCCATCAGTGGACAGGAGGACAGGGGACCTGTGCCCTGTTCTCCATCTTTTCCATTTCAGAGGCTCTGGGCCTTATTTACTGAGTGTCTCCGACAGAAGTTCATCATTCTCCTCACCATCCTCACCAAAGGTTGTTCCTTCTTTACCAGAATGCATCTCAGACACAGGTGATTCCAAGTACTGTGTAAGGCAAGCATATTCCCATTTTAAAAATGAGGAAAGCAAAGTTCATAGAAGTTACATGATTGGCCCCAAAGTGCATACTTAAAAGAGAATTTTGGGAACTTGTCTTTGTGAGATATGCCCTGGGACTCAGAAACATGCTTCTAAAACAGCTCTCAGGGAAAGAATGGATTTCCACGTCTCATTTCGTACTTTTCCATTTAGTTGGTAGTTAGGCTTTGAATATTGTGATTAGAATGTGTAAGCGGAACTTTTGCAGATCCTACTTCAGCATCCTTTCCCCAGCAAGATCCACCTCTATCCGTGTCAGACTGGTGAGAGTAATCCTACTTTAAAAGTGAGCTCTATGGGATACCTAACAGTTTCTCCATGGATGGGCTGGTCCATAAAGGCTTTAAAAGAATTCTTCTTTGAATGAATGTGGAGGGCATAGTGATCATGAGTCTGAGCCTTAGTTTCAGGCAGACCTGAATTCAGATTTCACCTTTGTCCTCTGCCACTTGTTAGCCGGGTAACCTTAAGTCACTGAACATCTTTAAACTAGGAATTTAATACTTAAGACCTAGAGGAGTGCATCACGGTGGAGCTCAATAATTTGCTTACTTAAAACTTAAGTTTACTGTGAAAATTAAATTAGGTCTTCTATGTAAAGAACTTTACAGCATCTGGCTTGGAGGAAATGTTCAATAAATGGCAGTGAGTGCATATCAACCACGTTTTCTCCAGTGAATAGGGTTTGCCTTTATTACAGTAATAGCAAAATAAACAAAAAGAGCTCTGCTGAAACGACCAGCAATGGTTGTGTGCCGTTACAACACATAATCTCTGAACAGTAACGAACACGGTTTCTCTTTCTGTATTCCTTTTCCTTCTTTTTTCCAGGATGTAATATTGTCCTAACCTAATCTCTAATTTGCCAAAGAATTGAAGTGATTTGAAGGAAGCACCCAGCATCTGTTCTCTCCGTGTGTCAATAAATCTTGATTGCAGAACAACAAAATCCTTTCACAGGTGTCCCTGTTTGATGGGTGTCTTGATTTGCTTAAAAATGATCTCCTGTCCTTTTCTTTCTTTTCCCCACAATGAGGAGGACAATGAAGATCTGAAATGCCAGCTGCAGTTTGTTAAGGAAGAAGCTGCTTTGATGAGAAAGAAACTGGCCAAGATTGATAAAGAAAAGGACAGATTCGAACACGAGCTTCAGAAATACAGGTCCTTCTATGGGGATCTGGACAGTCCTTTGCCCAAGGGAGAAGCTGGGGGACCTCCCAGCACCAGGGAGGCCGAGCTCAAGCTCCGGCTGAGGCTGGTGGAGGAAGAAGCCAACATCCTGGGCAGGAAAATCGTGGAACTTGAGGTGGAGAACAGGGGCCTGAAGGCCGAGCTGGACGACCTGAGGGGCGATGACTTCAATGGCTCGGCCAACCCCCTCATGAGGGAGCAGAGCGAATCCCTGTCGGAGCTGCGGCAGCATCTGCAGCTGGTGGAAGACGAGACCGAGCTGCTGCGCAGGAACGTGGCCGACCTGGAAGAGCAGAACAAGCGCATCACGGCGGAGCTCAACAAGTACAAGTACAAGTCGGGCGGCCACGACAGCGCGCGGCACCACGACAACGCCAAGACCGAGGCCCTGCAGGAGGAGCTGAAGGCGGCGCGCCTGCAGATCAACGAGCTCAGCGGCAAGGTCATGCAGCTGCAGTACGAGAACCGCGTGCTCATGTCCAACATGCAGCGCTACGACCTGGCCTCGCACCTGGGCATCCGCGGCAGCCCCCGCGACAGCGACGCCGAGAGCGACGCAGGCAAGAAGGAGAGCGACGACGACTCGCGGCCGCCGCACCGCAAGCGCGAAGGGCCCATCGGCGGCGAGAGCGACTCGGAGGAGGTGCGCAACATCCGCTGCCTGACGCCCACCCGCTCCTTCTACCCGGCGCCCGGGCCCTGGCCCAAGAGCTTCTCCGACCGGCAGCAGATGAAGGACATCCGCTCGGAGGCCGAGCGCCTGGGCAAGACCATCGACCGGCTCATCGCCGACACGAGCACCATCATCACCGAGGCGCGCATCTACGTGGCCAACGGGGACCTGTTCGGACTCATGGACGAGGAGGACGACGGCAGCCGCATCCGCGAGCACGAGCTGCTCTACCGCATCAACGCGCAGATGAAGGCCTTCCGCAAGGAGCTGCAGACCTTCATCGACCGCCTGGAGGTGCCCAAGTCGGCCGACGAGCGCGGCGCCGAGGAGCCCATATCCGTGAGTCAGGTACAGTTCTGCCTACTGCGAGCCCGGGCGCCGGCCGGCCTGGCCGCGGAGCTGCCGTCCCCGGAGGGGCGTCTCCGCGCCCAGACGGACGCGCCCCGCTTCAGGGCCGTCCCTGCCCGCAGTCGGCCCGAGGGAAGTCCCCGGCCCGGCTGCCTGGTCCTTCGCGCTGCCCTTCTCCAGGCCTGAGGTTTCTGTACCCCAATCTCTAAGTCACCATTTCCCCTCTGAAATTTAGCACCGTCACCCTCGGTTTGGGGGTAAAGGTTGAAGGATTTTTAAGATTCATTATTATTATGGAAGGTCAACATTTTTCAAAATGACTCTGCCAACACATCAAACTCCAAGCAGGTCCTGAATAGGTAATCTTCCAGTAGTTGAGTGTTAAGATTTTAAAACATTTCTTGAAGCGGACACAGTGGCTTATGCCTGTAGTCCCTGCTATCTGGGAGATTGAGGCAGGAGGCTTGAGCCCAGGAGTTCTAGACCAGCCAGGGCAACATAGTGAGACCTTGTCTTTAACATAAATTTAAAAAGAAAATAATAATAATAAAAATAGAAGAGGAAAGGAAATCCAGGCAAAAGCTCTGGCAGGCCTGGCTTTTAAAAAATAAATATAACAACGAAGCAGGCAATAATGCTGGATACCTGTAAATATATGATGGAAACCAGCGGTCAAGGGCATGATTTTGTGTCTAGAGCCCTATCAAAGAGAACCAATGAAAGCCTCCCTTTATGGTTCAGCTAAAGTAACATGATGGCTATTTCCAGAGACAATCACTGTCAGTTCTGTGGTGGAGAATCTCAGGACTGGGAAAGGAGTGTTGCACTTGAAGGCAACACTCATTCAGAGAAGTAGTAATAACTATTCCAGAACAGGGAAAACCAGTATTTTTCCTCCATCCTGATTTGTAGAGGCACACCGGATGAATTGGACTGAGCTGCTTTGGCCAGGTACGGTGGCCACTTACAGACCAATGCATTTTGTCAGAGTTAACCACGTGAAAGATAATTTATGAAACAAAACAGGCAGTGCTGTTCCCGCGGGCAAGCCTGGTGTCCTGTATCCATGGGAGGACTCACGGAAGTACCAAAGCATGCATGGCTTTTAAGACACGCAATGCATTTATATTTAAAAATCGGTTTATACACAGAAGCATGATATTAGATTAATCATCTATGAGTTCAACTAAGAAAACTGCAGCCCTGTTGCTTAATTTATCTTGCATGTTGCTGTGCTTTGCTATGAAAAAATAATAATTTTTGCCATAAAACTTGGTGGATTTCGATATGTTAAGGGTTACCTTTTTCTATCTATTCTATCAGGGAATTGGCTTTTAGTTTCCTTGTTGCAGATTTTTGAATACTATGAGCATGTAGTTTTTAAATGATTTACCCTCAGGGGAAATCAGAGTGAGAAAAAGCATTGTGCCTTAACCAGCTTTCAAATTTTATAAATACAGGCTTAAGGTGGGGTGGGGGAGGGGGGGTGGGGGGGGAGGTGGTCATCAAGTCAGATGAATCCTTAAATCAGTTGATATATTAATTAATGCTTCTCTTTGTTTTTGCATTTACCTTCCCAGATGTTCCAGCCTATCATTTTGCTTATTCTCATTCTTGTATTATTTTCATCACTTTCTTACACAACCATATTTAAACTTGTCTTCCTTTTCACATTATTTTTTGTACTGTAAAACTTTCATCATTCACCATTCATTATAGTATTTTCAGTTTGTTTTATTTTGTTCATCCTTCAAGACCAGAAGTAAAAGAAGTATAATTTCTGTAGTAACCAATGCTGTAAAAACACTGAAGACTGCTTGTTTCTTTCAAAAGACACAACTCATCTTACCACTACCAAATTCAATAAGAAGCCCAAGCATTAAAATATTTCAGGTAAGAAAGTAAGTACCTTTTGTTACAAATCGTAATTTTTACTTCCTCCTTTTACATCTTGATTTGATAAATCAAATATTTATCTCTTCTTGATAAATAATTGGCAGCTTGAGCTCCCCCCCCAAATTAACTAAAACATTCATAATTATGTCTTAGTAGTTGACGATTATGGTAATTCAAAAGCTGATATTCACAGGTTGGTCACATTTATACAAATTATATAGATTTATAAAGTTCTTTGTTAGGTTGCTTCAGACTAACCAGATAATTTTGACATCCAATAAATAACTGTGAACAATATGAATAAATGAAATGTGACCTTCATGGAAAATAGTAATGTAAAGCCGGTCTGTTCTGTTTACAGAGATATACTTGGAAGCATGAAAGCAGATTAAGTCTTAAAAAATGAATATCTCCTAGTATATTTGATCAGCTTCCCACCAAGCCAGCCACTTCAGCTTTTTCTTAGAGCCATATTGCGAATTAAGCTTGTTGCCGGGAGTCCTGTCATCTTTTAACAGGTTGCCTGCAGAACAGGAAATGTGCTATAAAAATGGTATGTGAATTGTTTAGGGTAGGGAAAAAAATAGTCATTCTCTAGATGTGATTAAATCACAATCCAAGTCCAGTAGCACAGTCCCAATGGGAGGTGCTCTCGAAATATAAACTTACTTTAGTGTGTAAATATGAGCATCCCCCTTACTCTTCATATCTAAAGTGGCCTGGAGAGATTTCAGGTATCCCAAAGCCCTATTCTGTCTTAGGAATTTACCCAGTGGAGAGCTGGAATGCACCAGTGCCACCCAAGGTTCGGAAATCTCAGCACTGTCAAAGTCATATACTTGTAAATACTCACTGGTTGGTTGGTGGATATAAAAATCTTTGGTAAAGAGAAATATCTTGTATCTTGGCAAAAAAGTAATGTGTGAAAAAACCTTTCTCTAGCACAAAAGTTGGTACTGGTAACAGCCTTTTGAATCCCAGGAATTTCACTTGCAACAGACCACAATTTATTCATAGCCTTATCCTGCCCACATGTTCATTTCCCTTCAAGTATTTGTTTAAAAAAAAAAAACCTAACAACTTCACAGTTGTCTGAAAGTTCAATTAAAGATTACTGCTCTTACTCTCTATAGACTTTTTCTTGGTTGTTGTTCGTTTTTCTGCTTGTTTTTGGTTGAGGGAGGGAAGTCCTAGAGGAGTGGTAGTTAACCAACAGTTGCAACCTGTTGACAAGAACTTCTGTGTTTCCATTTTGGAGGTTCAAAGGGCTAGGTAGAACTTCTTTACAAAAATGAATGCAGTAAGATAAATCCCATGGGTAATCATTACGATTCAAGTTTACTTTTTAAAAAATTTTATCTCAGGGGGTAGCAACCACGTTAAAAACCAAAATCTGTCTTTTAGATCCAGATCACCACCTCAAAGAACTGAAAGTCAATATTTGATGGCTGTATGGAAATGTCTGGAAGTATTGCAGGTTGTCACAGGGCCTGGGAAACTCTCTGGCATTAGAGGGAAGGACTCAGAGTCTCAAGCTCCCTGTGATTCCACGTCACACATAATTGTTTCGCCCAAATTGCTGATACTGTCTTTGTGGAGAAACGTGGTGTGTGACGCAGTCGATACCCCAGAAGCATCTTGCCTCTTTGCCACTCTGTGTGGCTTTGGAATTGTGGCTTTCTTTGTCATGACAGGAATCCAGAACTAAAATATCTAGATCAGTGGTTCTCAACCTTAGCTGCACGTCAGAATTTCTGGGCTGTTTTTAGTGGGGACCCTACCCCATACTAATTGAAACTAAATGTATGGATAGGTATTTATAGTTCTTTAAACTTTGCAGAACCACTGCTTTTAGATATTTGGATTATCTGAACTCCTTATATTCTACATAGCTGCAGCAGAGGTTACAATAAACTGTGTGATACTAGGACATAGGATCATCAGTTGTCTGGGTTTAAGTTGACCTTAAAGATCCAGTGACTCAGTGGATGTCTGAATCCTGGCTAGACACTTCTACTCAGAACAAAGCTGTTCTGTTTCTACACTGGCTGGAGGTGTCAGAATACTCTCCTTGCATTAATACAGGTTCTCAAAAGCAACAAAATCATTGACAAGTGGGAATAAAGAGTACCAAGATGAAGCGTGTATGAGTGCAAGGTCACACACGCACCTAGAGGTTCAGACATGTGCGCACACTGAATTCAAACCTCAAGATGACCCGACAGTGCCATGCATGCTGTTACGGTAAAACACATTCTTAGATGGAAGGACACCAGAAATGTATGCAGGGGTGGCACAAATACCTCAGTGATAACTTGTGACCTGAATAAGGAAAGAAAGGCCTCAGGGCTAACCAAAATACCAGCCTCATCTTTAGATCTCTTTTTAGGAAGTATAGTCCTTCTGGCAACAGGGTGGAAGAATTTTATGAGAATCATGAACCCTGTCCAGGTCCTCCCCCTATAAGGGACCTCTGTAAGATACTGGAGAGGAGAAAGTAGCCTGAAATGGGGCTGCCTTGATTGCTGTCCTCAGGTTCTGTGGGATTTGGGATCAGCCTACAGCTCCTCTGAAGTTAGTGAGGCAGCTTTACCATATAGTTGAATTCCAGGGAGACTCTTTCCAACTCTTCCCTACCTACTGTGTGGACAGCTTCCCTGCTGAGCCCATGGGCACAGACATTCCTCCATCACATTGGGCTGCAGAATGAGGAATGCATTCAGACGTGCCTGTATTTCCAGGGACATGCTGGGGGCCAGGGGGTTAAAGGTGATCTCAGCAAACTACCAGTAGGCATGAAGTGACTTTTCCCCTTGCTGTAACTTCAGGCTGTTCTGTGGACATCCAGCATCTCTGTGTCTTTTTCATACATCACAGGACATAGACTAGGAAAGAGCCATTAACAAAGATGGTGCCCAAGACTGCGAGAGAAAGTTCCCAGAATCTGCATCCCCTCCCCTTTAATCTGCATGATTTATGTTGTATTAAACTAGTTTTGAAAGAGGAATGAATACACATGCTTCTTTGTTCACCAAGAGAGCAAAGTCCCCCAATTAGGGAGACAAGAGATCTTCTTTTGTTTGCACCTTTGAAGCTGTGTTATTTAAATATCACACTGAAACTAAACTCAAAAAATGAATCTTACTGTAGAAAATACCCTTGCATGCACATTCTTGGCCTTAGGAACAAGTGTCGCTGTTAATTTGGCCTAGATGTAAGAAAAAAGGAATTCAGTTAGCTATTTTTAAGCATAACTGACTAAACTCATTTAAAAAAAAAAAACCTCAGTGCTGAGCTTGGAATGTGTATTGGCCTGCATTCCCCAATCTTCACTTCAATTTCTGTGGTAGAATAGGATATAATTATCTAATCAGCTGCCAGCAAAGTTTGGAATGTGAATTTGGTAGCTCAGCCTTAACTCCAAATATTTGTGCAGTGTTTACAGCTACATTCTCACAGAACCACAGCCCAGTTCATCTGGTAGAGGCATGCTTTGGGTCAGATGCCCTAATGAATGATAGATAGAAATGAAAGTGGGTAGTATCAGGAAGCAAGAAATTTTGAGACTATTTATTAAACTACTGGAACTTGGTGCAATATGTATGAAGACATAGTTGCTTAAACCCTACTTATATAAACAAAATTATGAAAGACTTTTTTTTTTTTTCCGGAGACAGAGTCTCACTTTATTGCCGTTGGTAGAGTGCCATGGTGCCTGTGAGCTATCACAGCAACCTCAACTCTGGGGCTCAAGCAATTCTCTTGCCTCAGCCTCCCAAGTACTCCCAGCCTCCCAAGCCTCCTCTGTGAGTCACCGTGCCCGGCCTTAAAAGATAATTTTGATTTTGTGTTTTTAATTTTGATCTGGTTTTTGATAGGTGAAGTGATTTTGTACATGTTTTGATGAGACTAACATCTCACAGGTAGGTCTTGGTATTGTCAGCAGCCTACTGGTGAAATTTTAGAAGGAAATTTATACAAAGTAAGAATGCCTTGTGGTCTGAACATGGCAGGAAATCTTTGTAGTTGCAATAGTAAGTGTGGTAACATCTCGAATTCTTCCTCCACTGTTCATCAGTGGAGAGATGAGGAAGTGGTGATGGCTGTTTTTCGTGTCAGCCGCTTTGAAAGTGTACAAAATTTTAGAACCTGTAAAGATCTTTTCCATCTAACTTAATAAATATACTTTCATCCACACCTTCTCTGCTTAATGGTAATTTTCTCTGCTCACTGGCAGTTCTAATCTGTGGTTGTACTAGTGAAGTTCTGGGTAACTTTTAAACACTTCCAGGAACACCTTTTGAATAGAGTATTGTTATGCTTATTTGATTAAAGAATAAGGGCATCAAATGGAACACTCTTTAGAAATAAGGAGAAACTTCAGAAATCTTCACCTTGTAATACCCACTGTTAAGCTGCATGTGTTGTCCTAAAGAGCTCATCTTCTATTTCAGATGTTTGTTTAATGAACTTAAATCTTCGGACATTTCCTGATTATTTGATTTCATTGTTACGATGATAAGTTTTTAAATTCATGGTTGCATGTATTTTCCTGTATTGGAAAATATAACTTATTTTTCAAAATAAGATACTACCAAAACCCAACATCTAAAAATAAAATTGCAAAACTTTACTATCACGTAAGAATATGTAATCAGTGATGGTTAGCAATTTTTCTGCCTTTTCAAAAATGTTCATATAATCTTACCAACTTGCATATTAGAATATTTTTTCTAATATTATCTAAACCAAATTTCTATTTAGGGCGTTTAAATTTCTGATCATAAAATCTTGCTCCTGTTTTGATATCTTTTTTTTTTTTTTTTTTTTTTTTTGCACTTTTTGGTCTGGGCCGGGTTTGAACCCGCCAGCTCTGGTATATGGGGCAAGCGCCCTACTCCTTTGAGCCACAGGCACCACCTTATTTTGATATCTTTTATTTACATTATCAGTATATGTTTAAGTAGATTAACTAATAATTTTAAATGTTTTTATCTTATATCAAAATTAACATTAAATAAACAGTAAAGTGAAACATTATGCTAATTTAGAAGCTAGTTTAAAAACTAGAACTAAAAAGTGTAAAATACTGATTCATTTGACAAATTGGCAGGCCACCCAGAAGTATTTAGGAATGATGCAATTTCTTGATTACTATAGTTGAAAAGTATTAATATCCTACATATTCCAGAGATAGAACTCTGAAAATTATTGATTACTTTAATGGGGTAATTATTGCAATTATTGAAAAACTATGCCTTACCTGTTTATTTTCTGGAGTCTCTTCTGAATGTTTTAAGTTGAGCTGTTTATTTTAACAAACAAGACGTACATACAAGTGATTGTTGAAGGATGGGAAATAATGTCATTCATTTTGGAGGTTGTCCAGCATGATATACCTTTAAAGTTCGTTCTTTAGGCCGAGCACAGTGGCCATGCCTATAATCCTAGCATACTGGAAGGCTGAGTTGGGTGGATCATCTGAGCTCAGGAGCTCAAGAACAGCCTGAGCAAGAACAAGATATTAGGGCAGAGCCTGTGGCTCAAAGGAGTAGGGTGCCGGCTCCATATGCCAGAGATGACGGGTTCAAACCCAGCCCAGGCCAGAAAAAAAAGAAAAAACAGATACTGTCTCTACTAAAAATAGAAAAACTAGCTGGGCATGGTGGGCACCTGTAGTCCCAGCTACTCAGGAGGCTGATGCAAGAGGATCTCTTGAGCCCAATGGTTTGAGGTTGCTATGAGCTATGACACCATGGTACTCTAGCCTGGGATAACAGAATGAGACTGTATTTTAAAAAACAAAACTCAGCTCTTTAAGTTCATCTCAAAGGCACCTTCCTTAACCTAACGCTTTTAAATATTAAGAGGTTATGAGGGTCAGAGAGGAACTCATCAGTTTTCCCACTTGCTTCAAATGATTAGCAGAGGAGAGAATTTAAGAGCTTTGTTTTTAATAGTGGATATAGTCTTTTCTTTCTTAAAGTCAGAAAACTCAGTTTAATGTGCAGTTTGTAATTCCCTTCTTTCTTTTTAATGAACAATATTTTCACATTCTATGTCATTCCATTTGTCATTAACCCCTGGACAGATATGACAGAGTTAGTTTTTTTAAATAAACCATCCTCTGTGTTGGCCTAGATCAGCCATTTAGAACTTCAGTGGAGGAGATTCAAAATGACAAATTACTGAAGTTAATTTATTCAGAGATTTTAGATGACTCCCAGGAATCTGAGCACTTTTACCTGGCAGTAAATGTGTATCTGCTGTGACTCCAGGGTCACTGCACGGAGGCCCTTGGTGTATGTACACTGTCCAACGTGGTTAGGGTCCATCTAGCAAAAAATAAAAACCACCACAGCAAAGCAGCCGAAGGCAAGTGGAGGAAGGAAAGTTAGTTTCCCCTACCCTTGGACATCACAGATCTCAAGGTGGAAAAGCCTTCCAGGAGGGGAAACTTCTGTCTCTGCTCAGGGTCCTCATTTTAGGAATGTAATTGATTCAGAAGTAACTATTTGTTTGAAGATACTGACATTTGTAGAAAGCGAGTAGTTCCATCCATTGGATGGATTCAAAAGAGTTGAATAAGAAAAATTTGAGTCATGTGAATCTATGGCACAAAATATGTAGTTTCAGCAATGACAGAATATGGTATAAAGACCAGGCACAACCACTTTGGGGATATACTGAGTAACCATCGTTTTCTTCCTGCACGTGAATATCTTTTTGCCCCACACCTTACCACCGTTCTGTGACTCTCTGTTCCTTCATGGGTTTTTGAGGTGATCCTGGGCAAGCCATCTCTCTGGGCATTATGATTCAGGATCATGTGGCCTGACTGGCGGACCTTGGCCATGGAGAAGGGGTTTGGCTGCTCTACAGATGTCCTTTGGTTAGCGTGGCCTGGAGGCTCCACCAGAACATGGCTTTAGGCCTCCATTCTACACCCTCATCTCCAGACCCTTCACTGTAGCCTTGTCTTGTCATGATGCCACTTTTCTTTTCACCTACCACCAAGCTCTGAAACTCTTGTTCCCACTCATGCAGTTCCCATTGAGAGCGTCCCTTCTTTTCCTGCTCTGTGCCCCATGAATCAATCAGTGTTCCTGAGCTCCAGTCAGAGCTTCCCTCTACTGACTTGTTCCTTCTAGTCCTTTCCATGTATTAGCTGTTCTTTTCTGTGCCAGGTGCGACTAGCCAGTAATTACTTCCTATCTGTGGTATTTTAGCAGACAGTTTACTGGAAATATAATATTATCCTCCAGCAGTGGGAAAACTGAAATTTCTGGCAGAAGATAAATGTGGACTAGTAATTCCTTGAGGGAACATGGATTAATTCCTGTGACCTTTCAGATCACACTGGCTCAGTGTCCTCTCTGAGCCGTGCTTTATGCCTGGAACACCTTAGCAGAGAGATGTGGCTCAGGGTGGCCCTCTGGTGGTGGATAGGCATCCCCAGGACTTCTTTCAGGGCACTAAATAAGAGGTAGCCCTAGAAAAGTGCCTTTATTGTTTCGATTTTATTGTCATCATCATAGACATCCCCCAAATCAAGTCAGTAAATAATATAATTAGATGCTAAAAAAATTTTTTTGAAAAACAATGTGATCAAAGTCTGTTTCTAACTTTAAAATAGCTCACATTTCTCAAATATGTTGTTTGGGGCAGAATTTGGACCAATACTTCAAAAGAACAAATAGTTCAAAACTGTTTCTTTTGAACATTTCTGTCATCTGGAAATGCCTGTACATAAGCCCCATGACAGATCCACTTGGCTAAAAAATCTGTTGACATGTCAGCAGCCTTTGGAATAGAAGAGCCAGCATCCCATGATTCTAGGGGAAAACTTCCAAAACTGAGAAAATAGTACATTAGCTGGAACGCAATAATCTCAGTATGAGGTTTTCACGGATAATAAGTGCTCTGTGTGTGACCTTCATAATTTTATACCCCCAAACAGCATCTTAGGATTATAAAACTTATTTTACTAATGTACAGTTGAAATTCCACCATCCTAGGACTCAAATAACACGGAACCAAATTTGACATAATCGTCTGTGGAACTTTGTAAAAGTTCAGAAGCCTACACCCCAGCACTGGATGGTCTGATTCAAAAAGTCTTGGGGAAGGTTGCCGCTTTACTATTTTTGTCTGTAATTCCCTGAGTGATTTCAGTGTGCAGCATGATCTGAGAGGAACACTCAGCCGTGATCCCCGTGGCAGAAAGCTGTGGGTACCCCTTGGAGAGGTTCTCCATATTTGTCAATAAGCTCATTTCGAAACAGTGGGCTACTCAACGTGTGAGCAGTCATGGGTCACATTTCAGGGAACCTGCAGAGTTAATCAAGCTTGATGAAGACAAGGATTTGTCTTAGTCTTTGAATCCTCTTGGTCTAGCCTGACACAGAATTCCGTAACAACAAATATTTGCTAAGTGGAATATTGAAGTACCGAAGACTTTTCCTTAGGAACGGAAGATAATTTAAGATTCAAGAGTTTTGCTGAACAACTGAGATCATGTATCTTACTTTGAAAATTGCAAAGAGCAGACATTATTTGAGAAGGAATTATTAAATATGTCACCTCCTGTAGCCTCTAAACTTTAAGATGCATAAAAATGAGTTGGTTTTCAAAAGTTATTCTCTTTCTCAATCTGTTCCACTTCCTTTCTGATGCAAATAAAAACACAATACCTCTTTTACTATTAAATATGTTTAATGGGTAAAGGAAAAAGCAACTCGAAAACTTTACAAGCAAGATGTCAGAAGCTCCCCAGTCTCCTACTGACCAGGCTTGTCATGGTGTAAAGAGATTATATGAGTACTGTTTATGACATCCTCCTGATAGAAAAATGATTGATTAAACATATACTGGCATACTTAAGGCCTGGTTGCTGTTTTTATCCCCAGATTTTTTAACTACTAAGTTATAATCCTGTGGCCTTTTTATTTTGACCCAGAATTTACATTAGCTAAGGATACAGCCTCCTTAGATCAATAGTCATCAACATAAACACTCTGTTATATGATTCTTCTGTCATGCTTGGAAGATAGACTATCATCTCTCTAATTTATACATAGGAGAAAACCGAATTTAAAATTTGGCACAGCCAGAAATCAACTTCTCACTCTTCTCTCAGATCCAGTGTTCTTATCCCCAGGTTCAATTTTCTTTCCTTGAACTCCTTGGAATTTTAAACTTCATGGCACTCCACCAGACATGAGAAGACCTATATTCTATTCTTGGCATGGTTAGTACATGGCTTTGTGACCTTGAGCAGATGACTTACCATCCGGGCCTCTTTCCTCAGCTGTAAAATGAGAAGGTTAGCTAGATGATTTCAAGGGTTCTTTCTGCCTCCAAAATTCTTTAAGTCTATGAACACCTGCTAGTGACATTTATACACTAAGTATTTTTCTTTCACCCTTTCCAAAATGTTTTCCTTTCTGGTTTAATATTATTATGAATATAGATCTATTCAAGTCCTTTTCAGAATTTTCTTTTTTGCTTGTTGACAGCAGCCAGGGTTTCCACATTTATTTTCCATTAAATGATATCTGCATATCTATTATGTATTGAAATAGGATTAATGTGTCATGGGGTATGAATGTTGTGATTCTTTCCAAAACACAGAGAAATAAGTTGAATTTCATGTATGAATATTTAAAGGTACAAATGTTTAAAAAGTAACCCGGATAACGCATTTTTTTTTAAATTGCATTTTTTCCATAAATTTTGCAGTCATTCTGACACCTGTTTGAAAATGTCAGTCTGTTCGAGATGTCTGAATATCAACGTAGGGCTGAGGACACCAGCATAAGTCTTTTGAATACATTCACTTTATGTTACAGGATTGTAGAAACTTTTATTAAAACAAAGTCTTCTTTAAAAAAAAATACTTTCAAGAGAATGATTTGACAGCTGTGCTGAGTATTTGTTACCTTTGCATTCTGTCATTAATTGAATTACTTTGTGTTCATTAGGTTTGAAATATGGCATGGAAATTATAGATTATATATGTATATAAATACACAGATATATAAATTATTCATCAGAAAGGGCTGGTAAATACTAGAGTTAAGTGGTGAACTTAGAGTAAAATTGTTGTCAATGTTTCCACTAGTTTAAGATCATTTTTACTATGACAAGAAGCAGATGGGGCACCTGCACTTACTGGAACATCCACAAAAAAGAGCATTTGAAATAGGTGCTGTATATACTTTTGCCCAGGCTAGAGGGTCATGGTGTCAGCCTACTTCACAGAAACCTCAAACTCCTGGGTTCAAGTGATCCTCCTACCCAGCTATTATTTTTTCTGTTTTTAGTAGAGATGGGGTCTTACTCTTACTCAGGCTCATCTCAAACCTGATCTCATCTGAAGGGAGCCTTCTGCCTCGGCCTCCCAGATGGATGGGATGACAGGCATGGGCCCCTGCACCCAGCCTGAGATGGGTGCTATTTGGTGACAGTGTGGAGTATCGCCCAACATAATTTCTCCTATAACTTAGCCATTTATTATGTGAATTTCTGATACAGTTTGGAAAATAGTCTTAATTTGATTTACAAAGGATACATGGAAATGAAGACACTTGGAGTGGAAGAAAGGGGAGAAGAAGACCCGTGATGAGATGATTCTGTGTTGGTGCTTTTAGGCAACTCTCTCCTTCCACTTCCTCTGAGGATCGTGGTCCAGAGCAGGAGGGAGGCAGACGTGAGCTAGCGTTTACTGTGTGCCTGGCACTGTTATGTCTCTCATGTGTTTACAGTCTCTCGAAGAAAATAGAATTATCATTTAAGAAGAAACACCATCTCTTAAAATCACACAGATGAGTGGTGGCAGTGAAATTGAAACCTAGATCTCTGAAGCAAATTCCTGGGTCTCCAGTCAGTTCCAAGCCCTACTCATCGGCATGGTGTGTTTCTATAAACTTTGGCAAGAAGCTTTATTTACCTCTCTGGTCCTGGAATTGTCAGTAAGAGCAGGTTAATAATATCTATAGACACAATTGCTGTGAGGGTGAGCTCAGATAAAGATCTATTTGAAGTACTTAGCGCAGAGCCTCTCAGAATTGCCCGTCAATGAAAATCACTGTTATTACTATAACCGTTGTTGTTATTGCTACTCAGATTCTGATGCCAGGCTTTCCAAACACAGGGCAGGATTTCATTCAGTTATCATATGTGTACTAGCATCCTACTGTGGGCAGTTGACTATTATTCAACATTTTCTCTCCCCATGAAATGTTTATCTAGAAGCAGATGAAAATAACATGCGTGTTAGTACGTCATGCTTTAAAGACCACAGGAGGGAAGCCCTTCAGACTTGAGGATAAGAACTTGTTTACGTTACCTAAACTTCAGTATATTTGCTAAATTAGATACAAAATTACTCTAGGGATTTTCTTTGACTCAGGTAAACCAAACATCCAATGCACATGTCTGCTAGGTTATAACAAAGCTGAAAATATCGCCAGGAACATAAGGCGTTCTGGATAGGTCAAGCTGATCATGATTTCGGGAGCTTTTCCATACACTTCGGCTGTTTTGTTTAGTTTTCCTGATTTGGCTGAGACACATCTCAATTGAAAACAAGAACACAGGTATCTCACTGGGTGGTATTCGTGTTTGCTTTCCTCTCCCCATAATAGGAATTATCATCCTTTCCCATGGGCTCTGATTTCCTCTAACATAAAGATATCCCTCTCCTTGTAGATAGGAGCGATACACTCTGGGAAGCCCTGAGAGCTATTACGTTGGCCTTTATATACATCCCATTCCTGTCTTATTTAATAGACAACAGTTCAGTAAGTTTTCACGGACCTTCTGAGATTACGTGTGTGTGATTGCTGCATGTGTTCTGCCCCATGCAGACACACACTTCTAAAGGCTCTGAAGAAGACTTTCTGATGCTGCCTGGGCAGGGGGGAGAGGGAAGCATGCGAGAAGGGGAGTCACTCTTGCCTATAAAAGATGAGTTTACTTTCCCAATAAAAGAACTCTAAAATTGTCCATTGTCATTACGTGATAGTAACAACAGCTCTTTTGGCAAGTTTGAAAATACTGGGCTCCATCATAAAAGCTAAAAATGTCCTGGACCTGGAGTTGTTTACCCAGAGTACAAGCCGCTCTAAAGTTACAGGGCTCTGGTTGGAAGAGGTGGCTTGAAGGCCGCCTCCAAGCAACTGACGTCATAGTCTTCTCAGCTGCTGCTGTGACACTGAGCCGAGCAGCTTTTTGACTTGTGAAAGTGGTGAAGGTTTCAGAGGGACTTGTCAGTACTGCTCTGTGGAATGGTGGGACACTCTGCATTCCCTTTTTACTTGTAAAGAAATAAGGTTCACGGAGCTGAGAGTTTGCTGTTTCTGTTCAGACAGCTAGCCACCCACTCTGCTTCCGCCCCTTGCTAGGTTGGCCCGTGGTCAAGCATCCATAGGATTTCTCCCCAGTGCAAAAAGGTATGTTTCTTTCTGGCAAGTTTGCAAGCAAGCGTCTGATTATGGCAAGACGCACAGGGGCTGCAGATAACATGTTTTGTACTGTGGATACTGTTTACGTAGAGGGTGATTTCAACATCTGCCTGTGCTGATCTGCTGTGCTGGTGTCTGTGGCTGGGTTTAAAAACAGTGGGTGGGGTGCATAACGGATTGTACTGACTCCCGGGGAAGAGGCCCTTCAGCTGCTGAGGGTGGATTTCTCTTCTGGACTGACAGTGCCATCCGCTCTGAGTTCTGCTGCTTTGTAGTTTGAAAAAAGTCTGCTCATTCTGGGATTTCACTATTTATTAGAATGTAGTTTTGTTAGGATGGGGACTTTTTAACATTTGCAAACTAAAGTTCACAAGCCTTCAACCAGCGTGATGTAAGCGTTCCCAATTCTATAGGAAATCAGCACATTGTACCCCATAAATGCATTAATGTATACATGATCTCTGTGTTTATGATTTAATAAAAAAAAGCAAAAGAACATTAAAGCTCACAACCCTTGAGATGACTGGTATTTTAAAATTCTAATGAAAAATAAGCAAATGTAATTTCGTCTAGGGTGGTGGTGTATTTGCTGTGGGGTAAGTGTTTCTGTAATTTGAGCTAGAGTCATTCATAATGGGATAGTCTGCAGTTAGGAGGGAAACTTAACTACCGTATCTTCTGTTCAACATGGTTAATTTTAAACATTTGTTTAACTTAGCCAAAAGTTTTTCTCAAAGTTTGTATTTCATATGTTAAGAAAAGTAAAATCAATGTGCCTATAGTGTGAGCGTTTTCTCATTGAAGTAAATAACTGGAGAGAAAACAAGGAAGGAGAGGGTCATTAAAAGAGAAGGCAAAATTGATTAATTTGGAATTGCGTGGGATAAGGTGCCTGTGACCTTGTTGGAACAGGAGAAACCTACTGAATAGCAACAAACAGCAATTTGTTAATAAAACTTCCTTATACCCTTTAACAAAATCAAATCGTGATGATCTTTGGAAAGATGCATTTGCAAGTGAATAATGAGGGAGGAATGAGATCTGTTAATTAGTTCAGATGACCCGTGTGATCCATAATAGGTAGAGAATTGGGGAGCCAAATGGTTACGCTGACAGGTATGGGCCTGGGAATTCCTAGTACCTCAAAGTTAATCAGAAGCAAAGCATCTTCAGGCCACATGATTCTCCTAGGAATTGTGAGATTGGTGGTACCTACTGTGTGGCACACTATTGGAATATGTGCCCTCTTTGAAGTGAAAAATCTTCAATTATATGAAACGTCGTATGTTTAGGAAAAAGAAATAGTAGAGCAAGAAATAAACACTTCGAACAAAAATCTCAACAGGGAGAGGTAGAAAGGAGTCCCCTGTCCTAACACTGTTCAGTGTGTTTGGAAGGTGGAGGTTGGAAGGTGATGCCCTAGGTCAAGGTGTAAGACTGAAACACCCCTCGGATGAAGAAGTGGTACCGTGACCAAAGTGAGACTCATTTGGGGGTTGAAAATAATTTACTGGGAGACCTCTGTGTTGCTCTTAAATTTTGTTTACTTGTAGGGCCGGAAGATTAGCAGAACTATTTGCCTCCCATCCCCATACTTAGGCAACCCACTCACAACTCTTTATAATTCTGGCGTTTAGCCTTGGGGAGGGGAAGTAGGTTAAAAGGGATTATGCAACGCGAGCTTGGAGTTACTGGGGGAAGAATGTGTGTCACGAAGTGATGCAGCTCACTCTGTCCTTTGACATTTGCTCTAATAAATTTTTATTCTGAATGAAATTTGGAAGGGGTACAGTGACATGGAGAACCGGAGAGCGGTGGGGAGGGAGGCTCAGAGAGCAGCAGAAACCCTTCCTTTTCTCCCACACAGATGCCGGCATCCATGTGGGAGAAAAAGAGGGACAACTCGGAACAAAGAGAACTTTGATTTTTGCCTCCGTAGAGTGTGCTTAAGTTGAGTTTTTGAATCTGCTGAACCACTTTACCCCATAATTTTTCCTAACAGAACATTCTGTCCCTACAAAGTTTGCCCCTTACGTTGAACAGTTTTGGGTGTTTTACTTAGACTTATAATAAAAGCTGTTTTATATAAGATTTTTCAGATTTTTAACTCACAATAAAAAACTTTTTCCTACATATTTAACTTGACATGTATCCTTAAAACACTAGAAAAATACTTGAGGAGAAAGGGAGATTATGGAGAATAGGAAATTTCACACGATTACACTTATTTCCATCAGTTTTTTAAATAAATGAAGATAAAACCATACATTTTTTCCAGAAAGAAAAGAGGGAGGGAAACTTAGAAATTTATTAGAAATTTATTTATTAAGAAATCAAGAGATTGGCTTGGTGCCTGTGGCTAGAGTATCTAAGGCGCCAGCCATATACACCTAAGGTGGTGGATTCGAATCCAGCCTGAGCCCGCCAAAACAACAATGACAGCTGCAACTAAAAAATAGCCGGGCATTGTGGCAGGTGCCTGTGGTCCCAGCTACTTGAGAGGCTGAGGCAAGAGACTCGCTTTAGCCCAGGAGTTGGAGGTTGCTGTGAGCTGTGATGCCACAGCACTCTACCCAGGGTGACAGCTTGAGGCTCTGTCTCAAAAAAAAAAAAAAACCAAGAAATTTATTAAGCACCCACTGTGATCCAAAACAGTGTTCAGGCACTTCTTGAAGCACTTTTCCTTGTTGCTCATTTAATCCCCCAAATAATTCAGTCTCCCCCCTTTTTTTATTTTTGGAAGAGGAAGCAATATATTTAGCCATATTACATTTGGTATTTATCTTTATGACAAGACAGAGATGATAGAAAAGCTAACTAAATCCTCCCATAAAAATTGGCACAGATAACTGCTTTATGGAAATTTTCTTGCGATGGCTTGTTTTTGATCCATAACTATTACATTTCCTGGCATTAGAAATTGCTCTGGCCCTAGAAAGGGGAACTGTAGATTGGCCCTTCTCCATAGTAAGTGATGAGTTTGGCTCTTTGCAAATAAGTGCAAGGCTAGTCTGTTTCAGGAGCATTACCTGAGTTCAGATAACAGTTGTTACCATGAGCAAGACTGATTCAGAATATTCCTAGATGATCTACTGGTAGGTTGAAAGAAAGGGGGTCAGAGGGGCTGGCACCTTTTCAACTGTGATATGGAAGTAGTTTAAGAAGAATTAGTAATAGAAAGAAAAAAATGGAACTATTACATAATTGTAGGAAAAACTGTGTGATTATGATTTCTGGACATTTTCAGTATTTAAAAACAATTCTGATAAAATGAGGAATGTCATAGCACCTCTTTTCCAGGTAGCTTGAAATTAGTCTGCTCCCTTTTGATAGCTTCTACGGTTAAAGCTGCAGCTCTCTCCTATTATTTCAAACCACTCCACTTTTCCTAAGTTCCAGTGATGAATACCTTCTAGTCAGCCAGGCAGTTTCAGCACATAGTTAATTATACAGAGTTTGAAAGCCGTCTCCAATCTCTGGATAAAGCACGGTCTGCATTTCCTGTGAGAAGTTGCTAGCTGAACCTGAAAGATCTACTGGGTAATCATGATCACTGAAAATGGAAAGGAGGTTAGAAATAGAGCTCAGTGGATAAAATGTGACATGAAAGCATCTTTAATAGCCAGGTCCAAAGTTACTTTTTTTAAATTTTTTTGGAGACAGTTTCACTATGTCGACCTCAGGAGAGTGCTGTGCCTCAGCTCACAGCAGACTCAAATCCTGAGCTTAAGCAATTCTTTTGCCTCAACCTCCCAAGTAGCTGGGACTACAGGCCCCTGCCACAACGCCCGACTATTTTTTTTGTTCTTGCAGTTGTCATTGTTGTTTAGCTGGCTTTGCTGGATTCCAACCCGCCAGCCTTGGTGTATGTGGCCAGCAGCCTACCCACTGAGCTACAGGTGCCCAGCCTGAAGTTACATATTTTTCTTGATCAAATTAACCATAATACAGGGTGTCCCAAAAGTCATCTGTAAAGTTTCCACACACAGGGAAAATGGGAATTTATAGCTCAATGTCCTTTTTTACAAAGTATTTATTACAAAATGAGTTGACAAAGGGGTGCCCAACACATAGAGAATATTTGGTAAATATTTAGTAAATTTTTAAAATGAGTTTTTTTGTAAATAAAGGTACATGTAGGTCCCATTTTCCAGATGTATGGCAATTTTGTGGGCAACATTTGGTATGCCCTGGAGTACTAGTGCCAAAGAAACAGGAAAAAATCATCCGTGTGTTTAGCAAATAGTCTGAGAGAAGAATAACAACATGTTACTAACGTGTTTTTGAAGGTGAAGCTCTGTATAGAGATAACATTTTTTATTCCATTAGTCTGTTACAATTCACTGATAGATTGCAGCTCAAAAAATATGCATACGTTCTAAACTGATTACCACTCAGATGTGTATGTTCAATGTAGTGTGACAAGTGGAATATAGTAGCCTGCACCTGTCACCTTAGTACTTTGGGAGGCCAGCGTGGGAGGATGGCTTGAAGCCAGGAGTTTGAGACCAGCTTGGGCAACACAGTGAGACCTCATCTCTAAAAACCAATAAAAGTCAATAAAAGTCTGACAAAAATTAAGTTAGCCTGAGAGATTTATCTTGTATTTGGGATGTGAAATATGCAGATGTCCTCTGTGAGTACAAAACTGGGGTGCTTGCTTCCTGGGTATATGGGTTTAATTCTATGATGCCAGGATCCATGAGGCTATTGACTGTGGGGAACTTTGTCCATGATGAGCATAAATTGCCACTGTTAAGTTCCACCATTTTGGTAAGGGACTAATAAATTAAAGAGTTAGACTTCTAATAGGCAAAATTATCTTAAATAGAGTTTCAAACATTTTAAACATGCTTTGTGACCCATTTAAAAGGGTATGTGGCTTTATTAATAAAAACTAGTTTCAATTGAAGTCAAAGCAAAATTTTATAAAGTAAAATACAGGAATATTTCTTAATTTTCTCAATCTGCTTTATATTCAATATACTGTTTACTCTTATAATAATTTCATGAATATCCCCCATTTTAATGTAATAAACTAAACCTCAGGCATGTGAGATGACATAGCAGAGTTGTAGATCTGGTATTTTGCATCTTTAACCCTAAATATATATCCCCCGAATACTAGAAATCTAATCATTTCATATTTCAGTCATTACTTAATTTAAGAGAATATTCCCTGCCAACTAAGCAAAATATTTTCTTCAACTTGCTGTGCTCAGAATCCTGGAGACTTTACGGTAGATAGTTTATTTGAGGGGAAAGAGAGAAAGGATACATTCCAGCATGTCTCATGGGATAGTTTTGATGCTTTTAGATTTTATTTGATACGTAAAATATGCATATACCTTTTATAAGTGAGGTGAGTTTCTTGCTGATATGTAAGTCCCAAGTTGACTACCAGCTTCAGGGTCTTAAGTGATGCAGTAATTTGGCCTGGGCTCGATTTCTGAATATAGAACAGAGAATATAGTCCC
This sequence comes from Galago senegalensis, assembly GCA_963575145.1. Classification (NCBI taxonomy): domain Eukaryota; kingdom Metazoa; phylum Chordata; class Mammalia; order Primates; family Galagidae; genus Galago; species Galago senegalensis. Next base: position 40,087 of record CAUYTI010125514.1, read on the forward strand.
GCACTGACTCGAGACTTTAAGTCATGGAAATACACGTTTACAATCAAGTTGTACCAGAACAGAAAGGGGTAGTTCTATTGCAGCAGAATCTGCTACCGTTTTATACATGTGATGATACATTTGAATTTCATACTTCTGCTCTTGGATATTCATAAAAAATTCTATTTTTAGGTAAAGTGGTTAAAGAAATACTTCTATCTCACATGTACATTCAACCGTCTTGTCCACTGTAATTTTGCTGGCTTGTGGCAGAAAGGGGAAAAAATAACATTAGACAATACTTAATACTTTAGTGCCTGTGTTAGTTTCCTCTTCCTAAGAAGATGATTGTAATCTGTTCTTTGGAGTCCAGTTTTCCTATCCTTTGCTTATGTCAGTGGCTCTTAACAAAATGGTAAAGTATATTCTGGAAATCACATGGATTTGGAACTCTCTTTTGTTATATTTAGGCTTTACTTTAAAGGCGACTCCAGGCTTCCAAGAAACAGTTAAGAGGAGGCAGAGGGGAGCAGAGACGCTTCCTCGCTGACGCTTACACTGTTGCCATGGACCTACATAAGCAGTGGGAGAACACAGAGACTGACTGGCACAAGGAGAAGATGGAATTACTGGACCAGTTTGACAATGAAAGGAAGGAATGGGAGAGTCAGTGGAAGATCATGCAGAAGAAAATAGAAGAGGTACAAGTTGATTTGTTTCAAATGTACACTTCAGGCTGAAAATCCTGTGGCCGTTTGATTTGTATTGGACACGGTCTTCCTTATTCCACCTAAGAGGTGCATGCCTCAGCGACATTTACTAGACCAAAAATGGCATGCTTTTCTTACCCAGTGGTACTTTAAAAACTAGTTTGTAGCCTTCCCTAACAATTAAAAACTTGAAATATCAGTCTAAAATATATCAATTTATTATTTTTGGCTAGAAGGCCTTGGTTTCCAAAGCAAGGCAGGTATTCAGCATGAGTTTTCAAATACCAGGTCCTGAGGGTAAAATGCAAGGAAGACATAATTGTTGAGACATATATTGGCAAAACTACCATTGGGCGTTAGACTATAGACTATGATTAGACTATATCTTCTCTGAGATGGTATGTAAATAATGTCTATGTAAAGGAAGTTCTAAGTTAGGTAAGTCAGCAGTATAATCAAAAGGAGTATCGTACGTCAAACAGAAAGCGGTGGCAGACATGAGCTGTATTCTGGCCTGGTGTGCCACAGTTATTGGCACATTTGTTAGGAAAGGGGTTATGAAAAATTACATGTCAGAACTCTGATGCAAATAGTCATTTTATTCCCATTAGCTGTCCGACGGTTAGGCCTGGAACACTTCCTTCAAGCATTTGCTTTGGCGAATATTCAACCCGTACAATTGCAAATTCTTTATTCTTTTCTTGCTTTCTTCTGGTAACGGCCATAGTACTGACTGATAATGGTCAGTCTATGCACATTACCAAAAGTGGTTATTTTAAGGCTCCTTGGTTTTTATTTGCAGGCAAAGTAAGTACTTTATGTTTATGATGCAAACATTTTTCTCATTAACAGCCATGTAATAGGTGAAAGTAAAATACAAATTGGCCTAGTGAGAGAAGAAATAAAAGTAGGGTCATCAAGCCTTTTCTCTAAAATAGAGCTGAGTAGGCAGCCTGTAGCAAATATTTAAAGATTGAAAGGAGGGTGGCGCCTGTGGCTCAAAGGAATGGGGTGCCAGCCCCATATACTGGAGGTGGTGGATTCAAACCCACCCCGGGCCAAAAACTGCAAAAAAAAAAAAAGATTGAAAGGAGAATCAACTTCTCCTTCTTCTGCAGGTCGGGAAATGTGTCCTGCTTCCTCCCTTAATTCTCCTACCCAGAGACTCAGATTGGGTTGACAAAGAGAAGCATAGGTCAAATCAGAATCCGAAACTCCAGTTTAATCAGAAACTGATCTATAATTGTGGTTTCTTGCCTCCCAAATGTTTGGGTGCTCCAGTTGGTAACAGTCTCACATATTTCTAGCATCTAAGCAAAATAATTAAGGGATGCATGACTCATTGAGCCAATTGTTTAAGCCAGGGGTCCTCAAATTTTTTAAACAGGGGGCCAGTTCACTGCCCCTCAGACTGATGGAGGGCTGGACTGCGGGTCCCAGGATGAGTCAGCTGCTAAGCAGGACAGGCAGCAGTAGCAAAAACACGTGGCAGGCTGGATAAATGTACTAGGCAGGCTGCCTGTGGCCCATAGGCTGTAGTTTGAGGATGCCTGGCTTAAGCCATAGCTAAAACTAACTGTCTGGTTAAGTTTGTTATTGTGCAATAATTATTCTGACAACTGCGTAGTGTCCGTTCAAGGTAAGTATTAGCCTTGTCAAGTAATGAGCACTAAACATTCTTTAAACATAGGAGCATAGCATAGATATGCCATCCCTTTCTGTATCAGGGAAACAGAAGGGCCGTTCTCCTTCATCTTGGAGAGAAGTCGTGGTACTATTTGTTTTGCTGACTGTGCTGTACAGCTTCCTGGCTGGGAATATGTTTATACAATGTGCTTACCCAGAATGCCCATAGATGGGGCTTTTCCATGTCTGAATACCAGCACTGTGTTCCCCTTATCATATACCAAAACATGTATTAAAGACACCTTCTTGCGGGCTACAGAGCACAGAAAGGAAAATGAGGAAAGTACCTTCCCATGTCACAGAGAATCAAGACAAATTTTTAGGCTAAAAGAGATGAGCATTTGGAAAAAGAATATCATGAGCATAATAGACTGTACTTCTGTAAACGTATCACTCAGTTCTGTGTACTAAATCAGATGGAAATTATTAAGTCCTGTGCTAGAGAACTGTAGGTTCTCAGGTACACGAGCACTTGCCAGTGATAATAGCATCTCATAGGAGGATACTGTGTTGGATAGCTAATTGCTCATGACTCTCTGTTCAGCCACTATCCACTATCATTGCCTTTGCTCTTGTACAACCAAGATATACATATTCATGTCATTTGAAATAACTGAATAATCCAGACAGAAATTCCGGACAAAGTTTACAGACATCTGAGGTTTTGTTTTTCACACTATAATCTTTCCTGCTTGTTCTCTTTTGATAGAATAATCACATAACCATTGATAAGGGCGGAGTATGAGGTAACTCAGGTTCCCTTATGCAAAATAAATAGTTTTCCACCACCTAAATCCCCTAAAAGTTTAAGATGGCATAAGATTACATATTGGGTAAAGTATGTACCATGAAAATAGAAAGATGAGGTGAAGACAGGAGGAAGAAGTGTATGGGAAATCCAGCAGTGAATCTTTCTAGTAGCTAACTCAGAAATGATCAGGTGCATACTTCTTAATATTCAGAAGACAAATCAGACCTGTTTCCTAGGAACAGCGCTTTCCCTCCTGGTTTTTAAACTAGAGAAATTGTGTTTTTATGCATGGCTTCCCCAAAAGAGGACAGTGTCACCAGCAGCTTCCTTAGATTTAATGTCACTTTTTAGTATTGTTTCTTATAATAATCTCTTGAGACCAGCCCAAATCACAATTCCCATATCAGTTCAGTACAAATAATTTTATAGGACCAGGACAAGTGATTCATGGCTGCAGATTGGTCCTATCCTTGTATTTATTTACAATAAATACAAGTAAGTGTATTAGTCCTAGGAAAACAAATGCCCCATGTTAGTTTTCAGGCATCAACTATAAGTAGTGCTTCTCTCAAGTGGGTTTTGGGTGAATACTAAGCAGAGGTAAATCTATTATATCCTTGAATAATACATGTAGTACAGATAGTGATTGTGGTTCTCAAGTGTATAGTTGTTTGCTTAATTGTTATCTGAAGGTTTCTTTTGAAATTTGACAAGCTTTTCCAAGACTTAAGCCTAATCCTTCCTCTATTCACAGGCGAGCTGAGTGACACCTGCAGGTTTATCTAAGATCTCATCAAGGAATAATTGGGTCTACTTTAACACAGCCGAACAGATGATCAAAACCATAACATTCTGTCATACCACAAAGGGAATTGTCACAAATGTATTAATCTGGATGAGAAAATTTTTAGAATATCTATAGCCTTAGTATTAAAAAAGAAAAAAACCTCAGTAATATCAAGGCTTCACCAATGTACCTGACCAAAGATAACATTCTTTGATTGACAAAGGCCTTCTTAGGGAACAGAATGAATTGACTTACTGTATGAGATCAGTAACTTTAGAGTGTTAAATGTTGGCATACAAGTAGGCTCATATAGTGTAAAAGAATGACTTTAACGTGAACTTCCTGCTTCTCTCTGAAAGCAATTAGATATATAGCCAGTCATTGATTCAGATCATTCTAATCTTGTGACAGCACTTCGGTATCTGTGTGTATGTAGGTACAGTCATTTTATTTTTGAATGAGTTGATTTCTAATCAGAAAGATAGAAGGTGGCATCCGTGCATCACCCTCCTAAAAGTAGTCTTTTGGTTCATCAAAATCATTCTTGTTAATCCGTATTTTAGAAGCACTGTTTGGAAGAATAAGCATTATACCCAAGTGGAATATAGTAACATGGCAAAAAGAACTCAAAACAGTTTGCTTAGTATCAAGAATATTAACAGGCCTGGCACCTGAAGCACAGTGGATATGGTGCCAGCCACATACACTGAGGGGTGGCGGGTTCGAACCCAGCCCAGGTGAGCTAAACAATGACAACTGCAACAAAAAATAGCTGGGCATTGTGGCACGTGCCTGTAGTCCCAGCTACTTGGGAGGCTGAGGCAGGAGAATAGCTTAAACCCAAGAGTTTGAGGTTGCTGTGAGCCCTGACATCAGGGCTCTCTACCCAGGGCAACATATTGAAACTCTGTATCAAGAAAAAAAAAAAAAAAATATATATATATATATATATATATATATGTAAAACAAAGTGAATTCAGAAGAAAAAATTTAATTTTGTTTTCTTACAGCTTTGCCAGGAAGTAAAGCTTCGGAGGAAGATCAATATGAATCAACGTGCTAAGGGGATTGGTCTTGATCTTGAGAAGGCCACTGAAGACAAAAGGATGGTATCTTCTCCAGATTTTCCCAATTCAGGACAAAGTAACTTTGCAGGGATGAATCCCGGGGTCGGTCTGCTCAGTGAAGGAAATCAAACATGTAAGGAACTAAAGGTAACAAAAAAGTCAAAAGTAGAGTTTACGGATCCTTTGGCCACAGACAATCAAAAGGAATGTGAGGCCAGGCCTGGCGTGAGGACTTCTGAGGAAGACAGCAAGAGCTGTTCTGGCGCCCTCAGCACAGTAAGTGAGATGTGATTAGCCTAGAACTCTTTTCTAAAGAAATGTTTACATTTCAAAGTGCTAACTTGCTATTGCTTCTACATATAAAGGCTCTTGAAGAACTTGCCAAAGTTAGTGAAGAATTATGCAGCTTTCAAGAGGAAATTCGAAAGCGATCTAACCATAGAAGGTAGGCTGGTTATATGATGATGTTCTGACATTTTATGCCCAAGACTCAATTTGTTTCTATACAATTAGTATCAATATCATGAAGGCATACATATTTTTTGGAAAAACATATTGTAACTATGTATACGCACATGCCACAGAAAATTGCTGTTTCAGTTCAGAAACAGTAGATAATTGTACCAGTAATTTTTAAGCAAGTTAAAAAAATATATTTGGAATTCTCCACTAGGTGAATAAAAAATGGAATAGTCTGGAACCAAAATTTATCCCCTTGTGGGGCAGTGTGCTTCTCTCAGAAAGCTGCAACAATATATTCCCTTATTTTTCTTTAGCTCTTAGGAAGCCTAGAGATAATTTTTGGGCTGACTTTCAATAGAATTTTTTTGGGGGGAGACACAGTCTCACTATGTTGCCCTTGGTAGAGAGCTGTGGTGTCACAGCTCACAGCAACCTCAAACTCTTGGGCTTAAGCATTTCTCTTGCCTCAGCCTCCCAAACAGGCGCCCACCACAACGCCCAGCTATTTTTTTGTTGCAGTTGTCATTGTTGATTTTAGCTGGCCCTGGGCTGGGTTCAAACCTGCCACCCTCAGTATGTGACCCACTCCGTACCCACTGAGCTACGGGTGCCACCCAATAGAACTTTTTAAGGCAAAAATGTTTTATACATGTTTATCAACTTACCCATTTACTTTTTGTTTACTATTTTCTGTTGATGAGTACTTAAGATATGTCATAATCTTTTATAAGTTGAAGATAAGTTGAATATATATGATTTATATTTATCAATATGAGTACATTTGATTTGTGATCATTGCTTTATTTAGGTTTTTACTTTAATAACTCAAAACTTGACAGTTTTCTTTTACAAGTCACAATCTGGTATACAGCCCTTTTGTCACCCTCCAACCTTTAGAACAAGGTTCACAGTCTTTAATATGTAACCCAAACGCATGATGTTTCGACATGACCTGTTATTTCTCTCTCATTTTTCCTCCTGTCCCCCACTCTGCTTTATAATTCATCTGTACCTGTTGTCCCACATACGGTCTGTGGCCTGGTAGGAACCAGGCTGAACAGCAGGAGGTGAGTGGCAGGCAAGTGAGCAGAGCTCCGTCTGTATTTACAGCCGCTCTGCATTCCTGCATCACTGCCCGAGCTCTGCCTCCCATCAGATCAACAGCGGCATTCAATTCCCATAGGAGTGCAATCCCTACCATAAAACATGCATGTGAGGGATCTGGGTTATGCTGGCCTAGTTAGAATCTAATGCCAGATGATCTTAGGTGGAGATGTAAAGCAAAAGAATCACCCCAAACCATCCGCTCTGCCGCCAGCCCCTGGAAAAATGGTCTTCCTCAAAACTGGTCCCTGGTGCTAAAAGGTTAGGGACTGCTGATGTATACCAAAGTTAGAACAAGATTCAAAACTTTTAATGTATAATCTGCATGATGACTTGACATGACCCAGTGTTTCTCTCTTGTCTTTCATTATGCTCCCTGTTCTGCTTTATGATCTATCTGTACCAAAGTACTTACTATCCCTGGACGAAGCACATGATTTTTATCACAAGTGATAAAATTGACTTCACCTATTTGCCCTTTGCTTGGTTGCACTTTACTTTGCCCAATTTACTTTGCCTGTTTGCACCTTGTTCAATTTGTCCAAAAAACAAAACAAACAAACAAAACAACTTACTTTTCCTTCAAGTCCAAGTGAAACCTTCCATTTGGAAGTACTCACGTCTCATGGCACTTTCATTCAGATTTCTATCTCACTACTGAAAATATTATTTCACATGCAGAGGGAGAAAGTTGAGCTCCCCTTACATAATGAATAGGAATTCAGTAGGCAGAGAGGATGTAGGGAAATGGCGAGGAAAAGCTACAAAAATGCACCAACCCAGAAGAGTACACAGTCTAATCTGAGTATAGGTGAAGTCTCAGGTAACAGAGAAAATAGAACACAAATTTGGAAAGATGCTTTGGCTCACAGTCTATAGAGCCTTGAATGTAATATTACCATTAAAGCTGAAGTATGACTTTGAAGTTTTCAACTAGGAGATGTACGTAAAAATGATGTTTGAGTAAATCATGACTCCTTTTCCTGTAGCAGAAACCTATTGCTTAAACTACTGTGTTTCCCCCAAAATAAGACACTGTCTTATATTTATTTTTTCTCAAGAAGACACACTAGGGCTTATTTTCAGGGGATATCTTATTTTTATTAAGTATAATACAACAATCTACATTTATTCAAATACAGTTAAGTCATCTTCTGGAACCTGA
>CAUYTI010125516.1:0-10288 GCA_963575145.1 Galago senegalensis
GTTTCCCTTAGAGGTATCTGGTACTATGAGTTATGGGGTTCTGTTTGAATCCACTGGGACAGTCACATTGTAGGAAATAGTAGAGTTTATGGTTCATAGTTTCACTGCAGGCAGAAACAAAGCATCACTACAGCTCCCTGAGAATAGGGTTGACCTATCCTTCAGGATGGCTGGAACAATGAGTCTTACATCTGGCATCATCATTCATTGTAGTATGGTCAATAGGTGCCATGAAGCTCAGTAGCTTGCTAAGGACATGAAACCAAAGTTTCCTTCCTTTGCTGGCATTCCTATCTACTTTCTTATGGATTTTGCTTTGTAACTTCTGGATTGCAAGCCACTGCCTTCCCATGGCCACCTGATCATTGGGATCCAAAGAGCTGGTCTTTCGTTCTATAAGTTCTTGAAGGAGCTGGTGGTAAAAGTCATCATCATCAAAGATTTCTTCATCCAAGTCCTTCAGATGAGCATTGGCAGGGGCTTGAGGAAGGATTTCCAGTTCTCCTGGTAAACTTTCTGGAGTAGGCTGAGCCACTGGTTCAGGTTTGCCAAGAACTCGGTAGATAGAGCATTTGGTTTGTGTCCTTCGAATTAATCTTTCTTTGTCCAACAGAATATGATCGATCTGAGTCAAGATTGAGCGTTCAAAGGCACCAAAACCCTTCCCCAGTTTTCCAGAAGCCAGCTCAGTTTTATCGTGCCACTTCTGAAGTGCGCTGTTCCTGTAGGCTGTAAAATCAGCAAAACGCTTTGTCATGAAACAAAGCTGGGGTACTCAGCCACCTCCAGCTTCCTCTTAGGTGGGCCCCTTCTCTGCTGCTGCTTCTCTTCTATTGGCTCATCATCTTCACTAGAAATCTCCTCACTTTCTGCTCTGGGCTTTGTTCCATCTACTAGATATCTAGTATCTGGATATTGAAAAAGCAACTCTTCCTGAATATCAACCAATGACCTCAACAATGCTTTAAGTGCCTTGTGACTATTTTTTAGGGCATTGGCAAATTCTGGGCCACCTCTGTCCTTGAAAACTGGAAAAACATCTGGTTGAGGAATTTGATTGGTGGTCAACAGAGCTTTCTGTAGTTTAATCCTTCCTTCCCAGAGCTGGTCCCACAGTGCTATCTGGTTCTTCACAGCTCTTCCTTTCTCCACTTCCTCGGAAACTTTGACCCTGGACAAGGTCATCACTACACCATCGTCTTCACTGTTCCTGTCTCCTCCGGCTCTGTCTTCCTTGCTCTCACCCTCCACATATTCCTCACTTTCCCCTTCTTCCATGCCACTCTTCTCCTCTTCATCTTCCTCGTCCTCATCTTTCTCCTCTTCACTGCTCCCAAGGTCATCCATTCCCTCAGTAAACTTCTCAAAGTCACTGATGCTCTGGACACTGAAGCCTGGTGTTTTTGCAGAGCAGCTTCTGCTCTGCTTCCTCCTGATGATGGGGAGGCCAGATCGCTCTCCCCATCATCACTGCTCTCCCCCTCATCACTGCTCTCCTGTTCCTCAGCAGCATTCAAGTCATCCTCACTGGATTCCTCCAGACCCAGTCCCTCTGACTCTCCATCTCCTGACCCTTCCTCATCAGCTATTTCCTTCTCAGACAAACCTGGCAGTGTTTGCTCCCAATGGTCTGCCTTCCAAGCTTTTCTAGAGGTGGTCTTGCCAGAATACCTTTCATCTGTGTCCAACAGGGAGGCTGAAGCCAGTTTTCTAATACTACGCACTGCCAGGAAATCACCTTCCCCGTCTTCCCCTTCATCAAACCTGTCAATCACTCTGGCAGCAGTGGCCTCCTCCGGATCTGCCTCAGGAGCCGCCTCGCGGGGTCGTGGGTTCAACAACTGTTCCAGCTGCAGAGCCAAGGGCTGCGGCCCCACCATTGTCACCAGGTCTAAGTCCGCGGCGCACGTGAAGGTGCTCCTTAAGCCACTGTGAGAGCCAAACTAGCTCCATTTTGTTTACAGCACAAGCCACAGTACAGGCCCCATTCCTAGCTGTTTAACGCATAGCCCTTCCGCCCCAACCTTTACTAGTGAAATCATCAGCCACCAGTGCAAATCCTCCTTTACTTCCTTCTTTACTAGTGATCTCACCAACCACCAATGAAAAGTGTACTCATACTGGACCCTACCCTTCTTGCTTTTTGTACCCATAAAAACTGCCTTCACCCCGAGTTCAGGGCTCGTCCTCGGCTTGCATGCCAGGAGAGTCCAGGCCCGGGCCCCCAGGGGCCTCCCGGGCCTCCTGGGCCTGAACTAAAACTCATCTCATGCCTATTACATTGGAGTGTGTCTCAAGTCTGTCCATTTGGGCTAAGTTGGGAGGCTTTTTCGGACCTAGCACAGGCATATCATCCATGCTTTGCCAAATACTTACTGGATCCTTCTTGTTCCTGCCTAGAAAGAAGTATTGGCTTCTACCCGGAGAACAGAACCATATAAGACTAAAACAACACTTCGTTTTACAACATTCCCTCTTACAATTTTGTGATGACACCAGACCCTGCTGGATAATCCAAGGTAATCTCCCCATCTCAAGATCCTTAATTAGTCATACCCATAAAGTCCTTTTGCCACATAAGGTGACATTCACAGCTCCAGTGATTCCCACAAGGACATTTCTGGTGGGCCATTATTCAGCTTACTGTGTGGTAGCTGCCAAGCAGGAGACAAGTCAAATGAACTCCCCAAATACATGGGAATAGTTTACAATTAGGGAGTTCTAGGGAAGAATGTCTCATATTCTCATGTCTCATTCTAATGTCTCATGTTCTTTCCCCACAAGCTCATTACAAATGAGCAGACCATTAACCAATATACCAGGTGAAAGGAATTCATATTCTGGATCTTACAGCTAGCTTTTTTTCTCTTCTTCTCCAGTGCTTTTGCTACATTTATTTTCATTACTTAAGTGCTGTAATTCCAGGGTCACAAGGCCGGTGGAGTTCTGCAAACATTACAATGCTCTCTTTCATCCAGGTGTTGACTACAACATCAAAGTCAGTTTGATGAATACTGAAGAGAGAGCACGTAGATATTTAGGTATTCTGGGAATATGTCTTATCTCAGCAATCTCTCTGTGAGGCCCCTGACAGCAGAAGGTCACCTGGCTGGTATTTTTATCTCGCGCAGAGTGGACACACAACGGACATCTGCTGTCTGCTGACACTGTACGCCTTCCTCCTTCCCACATTGTAGATGCTGCTCGATCTTCAGCTGGATCTCCAACATGCACATCCACCCTTGTGGGTGAAGCTAATCGGCACTTTCTATCCCTTGAGCAACAGTCCACAGGCCATTGGCCTGCTCTGGTCCAGGCCAACTGAATGATGGAACAGAAGAGTTCTCAGACAGGGGTGTGACTCTGGAGCTTCCACAAACATTCATCTGGCACGAAGGTAAAAATGAGACCTCTGTGAAGAGAAGCACATGACTGAACTATGGAAAAAAATTAACTCCAAACCCTAACCTCCCTCTGGACTTACCAGTTACATGAGCTAATAAGTCTTCTTATTCATTAAACTAATTTGAATTGGGCTTTCTTTTTGCAAACTAGCATTTCCTAACAGAGATATAGTTATTCCTTGCTGAATGAACATGAAGGAACAAATGAATAATAAGAAAAAGCTTCTCATTACAACATTCTTCATAATGCTATTCTGCTTTTTTCCTGGATTTTGGCAGAAATTAGGAAAATATAGTTAGACAGCTTTTTTTGTTTTGTTTTTTCTTTGAGACAGAGTCTCGCTTTGTCACCCTTGGTAGAGTGCGCTCACAGCAACCTCAAACTCTTGGGATTAAGCGATTCCCTTGTCTTAGTCTCCCAAGTAGCTGAGACTACAGGCACCTGCCACAACACCCAGCTATTTTTAGAGACAGTGTCTCATGTTGGCACAAGCTGGTCTTGAACCTGTGAACTTAGGTGATCCACCCGCCTCAGCCTCCCAGAGTGCTAGGATTACAGGTGTGGGCCACCGCACCCGGCCCTACACAGTTTTAGAGTTATATATGTTAAGTAGAGATATGATAGAAGTGTTTTTCTATATGGAAGGCTTCAGGGGCAACAATCTTAATCAGACTGCCGAGAACCAAGGTTTTGGTCTTGAAGCAGCTTTTGCAAAATATGCTTTTGTTTCCTTAGCTAACACGAGTTTGCAGGTTGGCTTTGGGGCACAGATGGGGACATGAGGGTGTCAAGGCTATTCCTTGATGCCTTTCCTGAACCAAAGATTGTTCCTCATGCCTTTTTCAATCACTGAGCATAATTAAATATCAAATAAGGAAATGGTAAGTTGCACAACTGAAAAGGAACCTAGTGCCCAGGTCACTTTACATGAGTTTGTTAATAAAGCAGTTAAGATAAAATATCTTTATTTTTTTTTTATCTTTTATTTTTTTTTTTTGTAGAGACAGAGTCTCACTTTATCACCCTTGGTAGAGTGCTATGGTATCACACAGCTCACAGTAACCTCTGACTCCTGGGCTTAGGCGAGTCTCTTGCCTCAGCCTCCCAAGTAGCTGGAACTACAGGTGCCTGTCACAACGCCCAGCTATTCTTTGGTTGCAGTTGTCATTGTGATACTGGAAAAGTGGCACCCCAGCCAGCTCAGTCGAGCGGGGCTTAGGGACCTGCCACCTCTGTCTTGGTGGCAGCAGCCGGTAGAGGAACCAGCAGGTGGGAGTAAGTGGTGGGGAGCTTCCCTCCCCCACCAGAGTCTCCAGTAGAGCGGCACTAGAGGACCTGCCGGCTCTGCCTTGGCAGCAGCTGGCACAGAAACCAGCAGGCTGGAGCCAAAGGGGGAGCTTTCCTCTCCCACCAGAGGCTCCAGTAACAAAAAAGACCTGCTGATGAGGGGAAAACACTGGCAATTCCTCCAGTGCATCCCTGATTGGTCCATTTTCAATCCTGCTCCTGACTGGTCTATTTTATAGACCAATCAGCTAAGCTCTCAGCTCATTGGACAACTGCCCCTATATAAACCTCTGAGCAGAGAGCCTAGGGGCAGATCATCTCAGATCATAGCCTCAAGGAAGAGAGAGCAGAAGAGCAAGACTTCAGCAGATTATCACAGATCGTCAAGGAAGAGACAGCAGAAGAGGAAGAGCTGTAACACTTATACCCTGCTCTGCAAGGAAGTCTGGCTCTTTGTAAGAGCTGTAACACCTGCATCCTGCCCTGCAAGGAGGTTTGGTTCTTTGTAAGAGCTGTGACACTTATATAAAATCTATCTTATCCTGTTCTGTAAGGTTTGGCGCTTTCTAAGAGCTGTAATAATACCTCTGTAAATAAAACCTAACTTACTGTCCATCCTGTGGTCCATCGATTCATTCATTGACTCTCGAGACCAAGAGCCTGGAAATCCAAAGTCAAAAATCTGGTATCAGTTGTTGCTTGGCAGGCCCAGGCCGGGCTTGAACCCACCAGCTTTGGTATATGTGGCTGGGGCCCTACTCATTGAGCTATGAGCACCAGTATGCTAACTGCTATTTTAAATATTTTACTTAAATGTTATTATTTTATTCTTAAGTCTTCACTGCATTTTTCCATCAAAGACACGGATTTCATAACTATAAATATATCTAAGCCTGTTAAACAATTTTTCTTGAGTAGTTCAGGTAACATGTACTTAAACATGACCTCCACTCTCCCGTAGCAATAATATAAAATACAAGCGGCAAAACACATACAAAGGCTCACAAACATAAACCCTACCCATCTGGGTTCTGAACTGTTCTTAATTGATGAGTTATTTCTTATTGGTGAGAGGAGAACTAGGCAATCTCCTGGAGAAAAATGAAGATGGGTCATAGTCCACTTCTCACTCTTGGTTAAACCCCCTTAAGCAAAAGGATTGTGTTTTTAAAAAACTAGAAAAAATTATGGGAGAATTTTTTAAAATATACTCATAAAACCTGAGCACAGAGGCTAACACCTATAATCCTAGCACACTGTAAGGCAGAAGGGATCAGGACTCCTTGGGATCAGGAGTTAGAGACCAAGCTGAGGGAGAGTGAGACCCTGGTTTTGTGCAGGTGCCTGTAGTCTCAGCTGATTGGGAGATGAAGGCAGGAGGATCCCTTGAGCCCAAGAGTTTGAATTTGCTGTGACCTGGGCTGATACCACAGCACTCTAGCCTGGGCAACAGAGTGAGACTTTGTCTCAAAAAATAATAATAATAAAATAAACATAAATATAATCGTAAAGTACAAAAAGCCTTTTTTTTTTTTTGAGAGCCTCACAGCTCACAGCAACCTCTAACTCCTGGGCTCAAGCAAGTCTCCTGCCTCTGCCTCCCAAGTAGCTGGGACCACAGGTGCCCGCCACAATGCCCGGCTATTTTTTTTTTTTTTAGTTTCAGCCGTCGTTGTTTTGGCAGGCCCAGGCTGGATTCGAACCTGCCACCTTAGGTGTATGTGGCTGGCGCCTTAGCCACTTGAGCCACAGGCACCGAGCCTACAAAAAGCCTTTCTAAATGTGTTATACAATTCCAAAACCATTTTTACATCTGCCATGTGAAAAATCCATTTGTAAAAGCCTTTATCGTTTCTTTAAAAACTGCTTGTAAATAGATGTGTGGAGCGTTATTAGCAAGTGGCAGCTAGGGTGATATAATTCACCCTATGAATTATATCTATATAATGTCTATGTGTCTATGTGTGTGTATAATAGTGAGGTCTTCAGAGCAACTCCTTTTCTGTCTCTCTCAGTCACACCCAAGTCTCCAGTCTCACACACTGGTAAAAAGCCTGTTCCCTCCTCCATTCTGGTCTGCTTTGAGAGACTGGAGATAACAGGAGGAGCATGGTAGAAAGTGATTCCTGGGCCGCAGATTAGGAAGGGAGCGAGGGGAACTAGCTGAAAGCTCCCTGCCTGGAGAATCTTGAACCCAGCAGCCTGATCTGTAGCCACCTCCAGCTGTCTGAGCGCTCAGATAAGGGGCTTCATACACAAAGCTCTGCCTCGTCTGACAGGCTGAGAAAATGGAAAGAAGAAAAGGGTGTGTAAATAGGAAGCTCTATATAGGTATAACGCAGTGATTTTCAACCCGTGTGTCGCAAAATTTTGAAAGATTAATTAAGTTATTTTTAAAGAAGTTCAAAGCACAGTAAGCATATTCTTTTTATAACTTTTTTTTGATCAACATAATATAAGTTTGCCATGGAACTTTAACCGTGGGTTCAAGTGTGCTGATTTAAAAGGGTTGAAAAACGCTAATACAACATTATTACATTGACAATAATTACAATGACATGGTACTTGCAAATTGCATGTATGTCCACCCCTTCATACCACGGCTCTGACTCTCCCAGGGCTCAGGGACTCGGGGGGGAATCCTGGGACAGAGCAATTGTTAACTTTCTGATCTAGAAGGCCAGTGGTTTGCTGGCTGAAAAGACTCCCCTGAGATGACCAAAGTGGTTGCTAGTAGCAGGAGGAGCCACAAGCAGGGGCTTCTCCACACCCATTGGGGAAGTGGGCGGGGCTGAGTGCAGCACCATCAGCTTGATGCCACTTAAACTTGAACGGTGCTGGAAAACATTTGATGTACAACAGAGCATACAGGTAGATAATATGCAGGGCTGGGAGAAGCTGAGAGAGACGTAAACTGAGGAAAAGTAAACTCATTTTCTGCCTGTTTCTATTATCTAGTGTGAGTTCATAGTTAAAGTAAATGAGCCATTTACCAGGAGGGAAGGTGAGACAGCCAGCAAGTATAGTCTATCCATTTCGAACCACCCACCTGCCTCCAGCAGGATGTCTGCCATCTCTCCTCTGTGTGGAGCTGGAAAGAGACAGAAAGCATTGAACCAAGCTGCAGGCCTGCTCCCTGTCTCCAGAAGGAAAATAATTCAGGCCAATTTGAAAGGGAAAGGAGTGTTGGCTAAAACATGGAGGCTCTTCTCCAAAATATCCCACCCAGTATTTACCAGAAATGGTTAGTTGTTGGGCTCTGGAAAATATAGAATTTGAAAACAAGGAGTTCTGCTCAAATTGAAGATATATTGGCCACAAAAAGTGTTTAGTGTCCATCCACCTTGTGGCTTTGCTGATCCCCAAAGGATGAAGCACTGTAGGGATGTTGCTAAGATGCCCACTTTTTAGGGACATGTATGGAAAGTTGGGGTTTCACAAGGGCTGAGGCCACAGCTCAGCTTGCCTGAAAAGCTGGATTACTGCCCCAAATACTCCCTCGAGAGCCTGGCCATGGCTTTCTCCTTCCATCTGTGATCCAAACGGGATTATTTGCCGTCATGGTCTCTGTGTGCTCCTGGACCATGTCCTTATGGCATTTATGCAAGTCCAGCTAAGGCAGGGTCCCCTCCTTGGAAATAAACATTCTCCAACTGCAATCCTTCTGCTGTCCCTCCTACCTTACAAGCCAGGACTGCGGACCTCTGGTTCTACCTTCAGGGACTCTCTTGGGACAATCCTCTATTTGCTTTCTTTTGCCTGTCCCTTAATCTGCAAGAAGTCTCTTCCCTCTCTAGACTGAGGTTGGATTTCCCAGCAGCAAACCCTGATAGAAGGGTTTGGTGTGAGTAGTTTATCTCAATAAGTACCAGCAGGGAGATGGGAAGCCAGATAGAGAAGAGAAAAAGTTGACCAAGTATGTGTTCCAGAGCAGGCTGCCATTCTAGGCAACAGGGGCTCGGTCCTGCTCATGAATTTGGGGAGACAGGGTGTAGCCTCAGAATTTCCCACTCTAAGTGGCAAGAATGCTAGACTCCTAGCTATATCTTGCAATTGCCATTCATCATTAGCTGAGGGCTGCTTCTAAGAATCAATTTGCCTCATGCTTGGATTAAGAAGAGCCCTCAGGCAGTCACAGTGCTTGTTCTAGGCCACTTCCACATGTCCCTTAATAGTGAGGTCCTGGGGAACATGGGCAGGACGTTGCAGCATCTGCTACAGCTGCTTGTTCCAACCGCACTTTGGCGGTGGTCCATTATTACACAAGCATGGCATCGTTCCGCATGAAATGACGTCAAAAGACAAAGAACACAGGGGGCCCAGGGCCATGTATCCGTGCTGGTTCCTACTCAGCTGCACCTGTCGGGGCACATCACTGGATCCATGGCACACGGCGGTGCACACTGGGGATGTCCTTTCATGGACTTAGTCACGTATGTATAAAACTAGTGGTGTTCATTTTTAAGAAATAGTCTTACTCCCAAATCTGCTCCCGGATTTTTATAAAGTCTCTCTTTCCTTTTTTTCTTCCACAAAGCAAAACCCAGCATCAAGGAAACCAGAGGACAGAGATATTTGTCCCTCTGTTAAAATATATCACAGCCAAAGGGTGTGGATATTGGAACTAATCAAATATAAATTTAACTCTACTTCTGTCTTGGCATCCTAAAAAATCCTTCCCAACCTTCAAGTCATGAAGATCTATTGCAATATATTTTCTGAAAGCTTTTTCTTATAGCCTTTTACATGTAAGCGTTCAAGCATTCTTTAGCCTTTCGTATACGAGGGTGTTTGTTTTGTTTTGTTTTGTTCCCATATAGGTAGTCAATTGTCCCAACAACATTTATCAAAAAGGTCACCTTTTCTCCACTAGCCTGCACTGTCACCTTGTCACATATCAAGTGTCTGTATGAGTCTGTTTCAGGCTCTATTCTGCTGCCTTGGTCATTTGTCCATCCCTGGGGCAACATCACACGGTCTTAATCAGTGTGGCTTATCAGTTTTGTCTGGTAGGACAAATTCTCCTACTTTGTTATTTTTTCACCAACTTTTGACCCTTCCCATTTCTGTATACATTTTATAATCAACTTGTCAAAATAATTGTTGGGATTTCGATTGTGATTGCTGAATCCGTAATTAAATTTTGGGAGAATGGACATATTTATAGTGTATTTCTATTTACATACAGCTAAAACTGAACAAATACTAACCTATAGTTTTTAGGGATTGATGAATTTTAAACATAGCAAGGAATTGATTACTACAAAGATCACTGAAGTGGTTACTTACAAGGGAGAAGCAAGGATCATGATTTGGGGGGCACATAGGGAGCCCTCATTCTATTTCCTGATTTAGTTGTAGTTACATAGGTGTCTGCCCTATTTATTAAAATGTGTAGGCTCGGCGCCTGTGGCTCAAGCAGCTAGGGCGCCAGCCACACACACCTAAGGTGGCGGGTTCGAATCCCCAGCCCGGGCCCACCAAACAACAATGATGGCTGCAACCAAAAAATGGCCAGGTGTTGTGGCGGGTGCCTGTAGTCCCAGCTACTTGGGAGGCTGAGGCAGGAGACTCGCTTGAGCCCAGGAGTTGGAGG
>CAUYTI010125519.1:0-13931 GCA_963575145.1 Galago senegalensis
TGGCGGGCGCCTGTGGTCCCAACTACTTGGGAGGCGGAGGCAGGAGACTCGCTGGAGCCCAGGAGTTGGAGGTTGCTGTGAGCTGTAATGCCACGGCACTCTACCCAGGGGGACAGCTTGAGGCTCTGTCTCAAAAAAAAACAAACAAAAATTTACCAGACATACAGGAGACAAGACCATATGACTGAAACCAAGAGGTGGGGGATGGATAATAGCAACAGACTCACAGAGGATCAAGCCTGAGCAAGAGCAAGACCCCATCTCTACTAAAAATAGAGAAACTAACCCAGCATTGTGGAGGGAGCTTGTAGTTTCAGCTACTTGGGAGACCACAGCACTCTACCCAAAGCAACAGAGTGAGACTCTGTCTAAAAATAAAATAAAATATAATAACAGGCTTTAAAATTATTGTGATTAATTTGTTCAAAAAAAAATAGGAAAGGTAACTTAAAGAGACTGGAAAATTTTTAAAGTTGTCAAAGGGAAATTCTAGAAAAAATACATCATCATAACTCATAATGTAATGGAGGAAGTTAACAGTAGCTTAGATGTAGCTAATGAACTGGAGAATAGAGCAATATAATATATCAAGCATTGAAGCACAATGAGAAAATTTGATAGAAAATCAAATCAGGGCACAAAAAGATAATCACGTGTAAAAATCCTCAAATTTACCCTCTAAATTTGCAGTGGGTGAAGCACAGCGCACACGGTTTTGTACACACAACCTTCTATAGCATGTTTACAAGTGTGCACATGTGTGATAATGAACATCAGGAAATGAAAGGTGTGTATGTAAATTTTACTTATGGTATTTTTATGACAGAAAAAGTAAGGAACTGGAAATCTCATGCCTTAAACATGAATTTGAGGAGATTCTGTGTTGTATCAGACTTGGGGAGAGAATGGGTTTTGAAGCCCATGCCTTGATTGGAATCTGCCCCTTTTCTCTTACTAGACTTTGTGTAGACTTTGTCCCAAATCACATAACCTCTCTGAGGCTGTGTTGCCATCTACATAAGTGGCATAGTGTTGTCCAGAGGACTGAAGGAGGTCATGTATGTGCATGGTGCCAAGTTGCACTTCATGAGTGACAGAGGAGCACACGGCTGGGGTAGCCACCACAAGCTAACTCCTTTTTGTTTGTCTCTCTGGCACAGGAGTTATGACTTCATGAAAGGGACACTTCTGCTTTCAGGCTGCTCACCTCAACTCAGTAAAAGAAAAGCCACCTATTCCGAGGAAATCGTTGGATAGATTTATTTACATCTAGTACCATATTTTGCTGACTCTTACCCTAATATTTGAGGTAAAATTAGGAATGTGCATTGCAGGCTCAGCGCCCATAGCACAGTGGTTATGGTGCCAGCCACATGCACCAAGGCTGATGGGTTCAAACCTGGCCCAGGCCAACTAAACAATGACAACTGCAACAACAACTAAAAAACATAGCTGGGTGTTGTGGTGGGTGCCTGTAGTCCCAGCTACTTGGGAGGCCGAGGCAAGAGAATCACTTAAGCCCAAGAGTTTGGGGTTGCTGTGAGCTGTGACACCAGAGCATTCTACCAAGAGTGACATAGTGAGACTCTGTCTCCAAAAAAAAAAAAAAAAAGAATATGCATTATATATAGGTAGTGTTATTTGTTGCCAGTATAGATACGTTGTGTCTGGTCTTATGCTTTGTAATTTTTTGTTACATAAAATTCCTTATACCATAATATGTTAAAAAAAGAAATGCCTTTGTGACACAAAAAAACAAGTACCTAAATATATACAAATGAAAATTTGAATTAAAAAATGTCTTTTCCTGAACGTTTGGGCCCAAAATGTGTTGTGCATTATACATGGGGGTGCGTTATACACAGCAAAATACGGCAAGTCCTCAAAGGAATGTTTGCTTTCAGAAAGAGCAGAGCGGGGAGGGGGAAATGGTAACTCATCAGAATGATTCTCTGGAAAAGATGGCTCTGGCCAGGAGGATATCTGAGGAAGGGGCCTTCAGAAGAGGGTATGTTGTTTTTGGCAAAGCATATGATTGTGTTTGCGTGGATTCGGTTTCCAAAGCAAATTGTCTCTTGTGATTCAATACTATAAATCAAAACCCTTAAAATATGCATACTCTCTAACCCACAAGTCCACTTAGGAATTTAGCCATAGGAATAATACTGTATATATGTATTTATGTATAAGGATGTTGACTACAGAGGGAAAATTTAAAATATGGAAATAGTATAAAATGTTCAACGTTAGGGATGTGGTTAAGTAAATGAAGGTCGTCCATACAATGGAACCCTGCCATGATTAAAAAGATTTAGAAGAATATTTAAGCATGTAGGAAAATATTCATCCCCAATTGTGAAGTCAAAATCCATATTTCTTTGAGTACTGTTTTGTGAGGGAAAGAACGTACGTGTGGAAAACCTTGAATGCAGGCACATCAAAATGTTAAGAGGAGCTATTAATGAGTGATGGAATTATGGTTAACGTCTGCCTTTCCTTGCCTTATACTTTTCCACTGTCCAACTTTTCTTATTGCGTGCATACTATATTCATTTTGTTATTTGAAAATATTAGCCAATAAAACTGTCCCTAATACATATTCATTCATTCATTGAACAGGGACTGAGTGCCTCCTTGGTGCTGTGATGATAGCTTTCTAGTGACAATAAACAAGTAAATAAACGCACTAAGCCACTCACATCTTGTGATAAGTGCCAGGAAGAGCTCAGCGAGTGATGTGAGGCTGTCGGCAGGTGCCACTTGGATGGTGGAAAGATAGAGATTTCAGGGAAGTTTGAGGGTGGGGAGCTGGGAGGAAATTGTGCTTCGTGGGGAAGTATGAGGCCTGGCCACCAACTGCGAGTGGGCATGGGGTAGGAGGTTTGAGGAGAGTGTGAGGTCTTGAGAGGCAGCTGATCTCCCACCAAGCACCACAGGCCTACCAGGCAGCAAGGAGTTCCCCTGGGAGGTCGGTGATGGTGCACAACGGGGAACCTGATCAGTCCAGCTACAGGAGTGTTTCTCTAGCAAAGTTCTGTTTGTGGAGAGGTAGTTGAATTCAACCAAGGTTGGGATTCTCCAAATCAGCACCAGTGAGAGAAGCAGGGAGCCAGAAATGGTGAGGCTAAAAACTTGCTCAGGTTGAGGGCCTCTGGCTGGTATCAGAGACCTGAGGTCAGAAAGAAAGGGGCTTGAGAGCAGGCTTCAGGGGGGTGCAGTTTCTGGTGGTGACACAGGCCCTGAGGCACAGTCCAGCAAAGATGATTTGGCCAGGCTGAGGCACTAAAGGAACTGAGATGACAACGGACACCACAGGAAAAGTTCCAAGATGCTAGGGCCAGGGCCAGCATCCCAAGGAATACAAGAGAGTGACCAGGAAGTCAGCAGAGGACAGTGAGAAAGAGGCACAGAGCGGGCATGGGCCAGTGGGGGCTGGGGACAGGAAGAGCTGGGCTCCAGAAAAAGGAGGGAGGAGAGAGTCCTCAGAGGCCCCTAGATCAAAAGAAAGCTTAGTCCCACAACGTGGGGAGCTCACCTGGGGCATGGAATCCCAGCCTCCTGCCCACCCAGGGGGCTCCCAGCCCCACCTCCCAGGAGGAGGGGATGTATGGAGGACCTTCTCCCCCTCTCTCCAGGACTCCCTGCTGGCCCCCAAAAGGCTATGTGGCTGTCCTGACTTACTGGCCCTGGATGACAGGGTGTTCCCCCTTCCCAAGCGTTCCATTGTGTTTTAATGCAGTGCTGGACTTGTTAAAAGAGTAAATTTAGCTTTTATGGGGAGAAGTAGCTGGGCTTGGTCAAGGAGGCTGAGGCAGGCCAGGGGTGCCATGGCAACTCCCAGCCTGCCGGGATGCGCCTGGGAAGATGCCTCCAGGCCCAGCACCTCCACCCCTTCCTCATGGGCTGCTACCTTCCCAAGCAGCAAAAGACAAATGGGGTACAGGGAGGGGATAAGCAGGGAGGGCAGAACCCCTCCAGGAGGACAGCCCATTACTCTTCCCAGGCCCCACCTGCAAGGTGGGCAAAGTGTGGCTAAGGGTACTTTGCTCAGAGGGGTGTTGTGAGGCCCTGAAGAAATGCTCGCCCCTTCACATACTGTCAAGAGCAGACCAGACCAGAGCAGGGCTGAGGCTCCCACAGGGAGGGGCACGAGAGACCCAGATGAAGTCCAAAGAGGTAGGACAGTCAGTGGGAGCCTGGACAGGTCAGTGGCTTCTGTGTCCCTCATGACCTTCCCCCTGACCCAAACGCCCCTGGGTTTGCTCCATCCTGAGTTAAGGGCCAGGCAGAGCTCAGGTCTCAGGGAGCCCACCAGCCTGGATGACCAAGCTGCAGAGCTGTCTCAGAGGGGAGCTTGTGTACTAGTCAGGGTCCTCTGTGTCCCCTCCCCAGGCAGGATTATACACACAGCATTTCATCAGGGGAACCACTGAGGTGAGAGAGAACAGGGAAGGAGGCAGTGATGCCTGGCCATCCCTCGGATCGGGGTGCAAACTGGACCTGAAAGTGACAGGGAGAGGGGGGACAGGCCATGTGATGTATCTAGACCATTGTGGAATCTAAGGAAGGCTCGTCCTGTGCCTCCCAGCGACCAGCTGGCTTCAGTGTCCTCACGAGGCTGGACAAGCAGCCTGTGGGCTAGGATCAGCCTATGGGGACACGCCGGATGGACTTCAGGGTACAGCCGCTGGGCCCCTCAGTCAGCTCTGCTCTGCAGCTGATCAGTCCAACCTTAGCTGCCCTCCTATGCGGTGGGGGCCACAGCCTCTCCACACCTGCATCTCCTTGGCAGCAAAACACCTGCCTCTGAGGAAAGAGGTGAGGAGCGTGGCACTGCTCGTGGGTGGAGAGCCGCCAGCAGGGCCCCATTGGGAGATAAGCACCCTTGCAACTGGCTCAGGGTTTTCAACTAGGGAAAGAAATCACTGCCAGCCGGAAAACACACACCTCTCTCCAATTTTCTCTCTTTTCTCCCTCTCCTCCCATTTTCTGCCCGAGCATCCCCCAGAATGGCAGCCACTTCCTCTGCGAAGCCTTCCAGGCTTTCATCCACACAGCCCTCTCACCCTACCTGAATCCCACCACCCAAAAAGGCACCTCAATGGTTTAAATGTCTGGGCTCTGCTCAATGTCCCACTCCCGAGAGGCCTGTCTTGCCTTCTATCTCCCTGAGCACTGCCTGAGCACACAGAAGTCCCTGCATTGAGGGGTAGTACCTGGAATGCCAAGCCAGCCATCCAGCTCTTGGGCACAGGTGGATGCAGTGGGAGAAGGGAGAGACTATTTATGTGTGCGGAGTCTATTAATTAAACTCATTCGCTGCCTGCTTCAGCCTCCTGAGCCTGTGGGAGCGTTGCAGCAGTCTCTTTCTAGGCACGTGACCTCAAAGCAGGTGTGCAGGGCTGGAAGGCAAACTGAGGCCCGGGCACTTAAGCCACCTAGCAGCATCTCCAGGGAGGGGACATCTGTGCCAGGAGCTCACCCTGCCCACCCAAGGGCACCAGGCCTGGGGAGACAGGCCCCAGCTCTGTAATTGTTTGCCCTGGCCTGAATGGGATGGGGGGCTGGGCTTCTGCTCCGAGGGCCTCACTTTCAGGATGCAGTGAGAACTCTATTTCTCCCACCCCATGGAAGCAAGAGCTAGGGGACATGTGAAGCCCCTGGAGCAGGAGGGGCCCAGGGAACCCTCCCTCCCCTGTGAGGAGTGGCAGGCCCAGGGCACAGTGATAGCACTTTATGCTTTTTGGGGTTTTGACATCTGTCACCTCAAAGGCTGTGGGATGTTTGTGGGAGGAGGAGACAGAGCTATTGTTCCCACAGTACAGAAAAGGAAACTGAAGCCCAGAGAGGGGAAAGGGGAAGTGTTTTACCCAAAGTCACAAAGTTCCTAGTAAGTTTGCACCAAAAGCTCTGAACCCCAGTCTCTCACTGCCCACCTCCCGCTGGAAGACCCCTGCAAAGGGAGGCAGGCTGGTGCTGCAGGCCGTGACACCTGTCTGCACCCCTTCCCAGCCCTGCAGCCCTGCACACGTGGCTTTTACTCTCTGGGCTTATTTCCGCATCTGTAAAATGCTGTTGGTGGCACCCACCCTGCAGGAGTGTTGTGTGACTGCCATGGAGGGGACACTTGTAGAGAGAACTTCCCAGCCCAGCAGAAGTCCTCACCTCCACTCTGGTTCTTCTGCGATGTTTCATTCTCACCTCAGTCTGTCCAGCCCCAGCTGGGTGCCTGGCTCTGGCCTAGGCCCTGGGCCACCGGAGTGGAGTGTAGCTGTCATCCTGGCAGCTCCCATACCCAGCCCAGGGCTAGGAATCCAGCTGAGGCCACACAGGGCACGTTTCAGTGCACAGCACTACAGTCAGGGATGCTGAACAGGCGTGGCATAGGAATCAGAGGTATTCTGAGCCCTTAGTTCCACGTTCTGAGGGGAAATCAGGTTCACAGCCGTCTCAGTTGTTTCGTGCTGCAATAACAGAACACCTGAGACTGGGTGATTTACAAAGAACAGATGCATATTCTCTCCCAGTTCTGGAGGCTGAGAAGTCCAAGGTCAAGGCACCAGCAAGTTAGAGCCTGCTATTTGTTTCCAGGAAGGCTCCTTAAATACAGTGTGCTCACTTAGTGGAAGAGCAGAGGAGACAGGCAGCCCCCTCCCACAGCCCTTTTTATAGGGGCATTAAAAACACGTGAGTTTGGGAGGTAACAAAAACGTTCAAACCATAGCAACAACCAACTCTGTTGACCTGCTATTCACACAAGAGGGTCTCTGCTCCAATCCTAAAGGTCCAGGGTACCCACCCTCACCCCTCACTCTTCCCCCTAGTCTGGGCCCCTTGACCCATAGGCTAGACAGGCATGAATAGGCCGATCTCCTCTCCAAGGCCACAGCCATCTGCCACGTGCTGTTCCATGGAAACAGAAGTGTGTTTCAGGGAGGGTGGACCTGAAGAAAAGTTAACATTCTCCACTCTGCCTTGCACTGCCTGCATGACTTTGAGCAAGTCACTTCTCCCTTGGTATAAGGCAGAGGTCCACAAGCACCTGCCCCTGTAAACAGAAGCTGAGGGTTTGATTTGGGAGGCCTGGTGGGGTGGGGTGGGAAGGGGGCTGCAAACCCTCCCTAAGGCCTGGTGAAGCTACGTTCCAAGCCATCCCAGCCTAAGATCTGGCTGGCAGGTTGGGAGGCTACAGTAACAGCCAACTGGGGGCCCCTCCTACAGCTGCCTGGCTTGAGAATGGCCTGGCTTGGCTATTCCCTCCTGCTTCGGGTAGGGCTGAGCCTCCTGAGGGAGCAGCCCCCATGTGACCCCCTGGCTCCCTTGAGCTGGTGGGATACATCACTGCCTCGGTTCCCAGGCAAGGCAGGCTGGGCCCATCCATCAGCATGACCTCCTCACTCTCCATCTGTCTACCAATCCCCCTGCCTACCATGAACTCCATGCCTGGTACCCCCTCCCAGGCTGGGTGCTCTTCCTGTTCCCACTGCCCTACAGGGCCCACCTGGGAATGGTCCCATGTGGCACTCCCAGCCTACAGTGCACACAGGCCTCATAGCTCCCTCTCGTGCCTATTTCCCAGACCACCTGGGCCACTGCCCACCCTGTATCACCCTAGGGAATGGGAACTTCACACAGGCTCAGTTGTGTCCTTCCTGGACCCTGCTTGGCACTCCCCAGAGTAATAATGCCCTCCCAAAGTGGGCTGTGTCCCCTGAAAAGAATCCATCCAGCCCTGCTGGTTCTTTCTTGCTGGCTCTGAGTGGCTCCAGCAGCATTAACACGGGATCAGTTAAGCCTACTTAAGGCCCTGCCTCTAGTCCCTTTTCCCTGGCCACTTCTCAACCCTGCAAGATCCCAAGGCAGCCTTCTCTGCTGGCCTCCCCTCTCCACCCAGCCATTGGCTCCTGCTCCCAGATAGCTGACTGGAACCCTGACTTGTCTCAGTTTCCCCGAGTCTGCCAGTCACCGCCAATTGAATGAATGAATGAGTATACCAATGAAGGGGGAGCACTTGCACCTAATCAGTTGTAGCACAAGGTCCAGGCCCCAACAGAGACTGCTTTACCCCTGAGCACCAGGGGATGGGATGGCCCGGGATGGGCAGGAAGCTGAGATATTTGTGGGTCATGGAGTGGGGAACAGCAGCCTTGGGTGGGGGTAGGGGTGTGTCATACAGCCCAGACCTAGAACAACCTTGTCATTGAGCCTCTGGCATGTGCTATAGAAGTCCCGGGGCTATATAAGAGTGGCCTAGGGACAGTCCAGGCCAGGATGCCTGTCCTCACTGGGGAGCTTAGAAACCATTTCAGCATTTCAGGCTGTGTTTTCATTTTATCCCACCAGTAACCCTGTAAGGCATACCTTACCATCTCTATTTTAGAGATGGAGGAACAAAGGCTCAGGAAATTTACTCAGCACTTAATTAGAATGTGGTTGAGTTAGGATTTGAACCCAAATCGCATCTCACTCCGAAGCCCTTCCTGTATCCTCTGTATCTCCCTGGCCTTTGCCTCAAATACAGTTCTCCTGCCCATGGGTCCTCCCTGTGACCCTGGAGGGCACCCTGGAGGTGGCTAAAATACGGAGACTAAGTATGTGGTCAGCTCAAAAGGGCCAAGTTCTTTTTTATTTTTCTTTTGAGACAGAGTCTCACTCTGTCATGCTGGGTAGAGTGCAATGGCATCATAGCTGACAGCAACCTCAAACTCTTGGACTTAAGTGACCCTCTTGCAATCCTCTTGCCTCAGCTTCCAGAGTAGCTGAGACTACAAGCACCTGCCACAATGCTGGCTAATTTTCTCAATTTTTAGCAGAGCCAGGGTCTCACTCTTGCTCAGACTGGCCTCAAACTCCTAGCTCAAGTCCACCCACCTTGGCTTCCCTGGGTACTAGGTTACAGGTGTGAGCCACCATACCCAACAAGACCAAGTTCTTCAACCAGCCCACCCAAGCAGTCTCCATCGTGGCCAGCTGTGGGCCTGTGATCTTCCTAGTCTGATGCACACAGGATCCCTGAGTTTTCATCTCAGCTTGGCTATTGCCCAAACTGGGCCGCATTGTGCAGCAAAGAAGTGGTCTTTGGACACCAAAGGACACCTCCCAGATCCAAATGTGTCAGGCCCGTGTATTAACAGATGGAGTCCTCCATGGCAGTCAAGGTCATCACAGTTTCTGGAAAGGTCACTTCTCTCACCCAGTCCTCATTCCTTCTCTCACCCAGTCCTCATTCCTTTATTCTCTGACCACTTACTGAGCACCCCTATACCCAAAACTCCAGGAAAGGCAGCAGAGGAGCTCACTGCCTGAGAGGGCTGCGTGGGAGGCCAGGAGGCTAGAGTCAGATCCCCTGGCTTCAGATCCCAGCTCTGGGAGACCCCAGCAGGCCACCTCACTCCCATGGGCCACAGTCTCTTCACTGGTGAAGCAATCATGAACATAAAATATTTTTGCTGGTGCCTAATATGTGCCCAGTAAATATAGGTCATCAAGAGGTGACACAGCATATGAGAGGGTCCTGGGCCAGCCACACCTCTGGGCCCACCAGAGGCAGGGATGGGGTTGGCAAGGCTCTTGCACCATGTCCATGCAGGGTGCCAAGAAAGGGCCCACAACAGAGGTCATTGTGAGGTGATGAACTCTCAGAAAGGCCCAACCTCAGGGCCTACTGGTCCACTCTGCTGGACCCTCAGGGAGGGGCTCTCTGAGGGCTGCTCTCACCCCAGAACACACCTGGACCACACCTCACCCAGCCAGACTCTCATGAGTGAGAGCGCCACAGAGTCATGTGTGCACACCCAGGAGCTGGGTGCCCCATGGGAGGCGGGCCCTGACCGGGCAGGGTGTGTGCACCCCGTCTGCGCATACATGCTGGGGAAGGTGCCAGCCCGGCCACAGAGGAGGTAAGAACACATTTCCAGGCGGCACTGCCAGCCCTCACCATGTTCCGGCTTGCTGACGCAGTGACGGCATAATTACAGTTTCAATCGCAGATTAATAATAAGTCATTTTTGCAAACGAGGAGGCAGGTCTGCACTGGAAAGGGCCCCAAAGGGCCTGTCACCTCTGCTATCTGAGGCTGCTGGCCGCTGTTTGATGTTTTCTGCCGAGTGGAGACTTTTCTAAGGATGATCATAATAACAACAGCCACCCAGGTAATAATACCTTTTAATATCCTTGACTGCCCCATTGGCCTCCAGATGGCTGAAGGTGATGATGGGGAGTGTGTGTGTGTTTAAGTGGTACCTGTGTGCAAGGGCTCACTCGTGCTAGTGTGGGTTTGCTACATCTGGATGTAAGCATGTGTATGTTAACTTGGGAGTATGTGTGTTTCCCAGGTGACACCAGCAGTGCCCACAGGCACCCCTTCACGCACACAGAGGGCCCCCCCACTACTCCACCTAGGGGACTGTACTGCAGGGCCAGGTGGGACAGAGGCAGGTCTAGAGGCCCAAATGCTCCTAAAGAGAGGTTTGGGTACAGCAGGGCTCAGGACTGCCGGCACCCGTAGGGCTCCCAGTTAGGGCTGAGAACCTGCCACATGACAAGGAAGCTAATGACAGTGGTGACGGTGACGATCCCTATGCGTGTGTTCTGAACTCTCTTCTACTCTTTTTATCTTCGTGATCTCAGCCTTGCTGAAGGGAGGGCAGGCCTCATGATTCCCACTGGCCCCAAGTGGAAACAGGGGCTCCAGAGTGGGACCTGCTCAGAGTGACACGGTGGCAGGTGACAGACATCACCATGCTCAGAGCCCTGTGCACTGGGCTGGAGTTCTGGCTCCTGCTTCAGCCTCCTACATGGCTCCACCTGACCTTTCACCTCTCTGTGGCTTCCTGGTCAAGGGGAGACAGAGTTCAGGAGCCCAGTTCATGTTTCCCAAGCACCCTTTGAAGCCAAAGGGAGACCTGCACCATGGGATCACAGTGTGATGTTGTAGACAGGGCTCCTAAGAGCTGGATAACCTCAGGCCGACCTCAGGCCAACCTCAACCCCAGCCTCCCTGTGCTTGGCTGTGTCCCTGCTTCGTGGCAAACCAGTCAAGCTTCTGTAGTCTGACCCTGGCTTCCCCACGGGATGGTGCCTTGATGGGCTCATTCCCCACCTCCAAGCCTGGCCCAGGTGGCTTTAACAACCCTGTGGGTGTGACCCCGCCCAGGCTGGCTGCCCACCCAGCGCCCTGGGCAAGAGCACAGAGCCCCAAAGGAGGCGAGTGGCCAAGATGGAGGCGAGGAGGTGTCCACACAGGCCTGGCTTTCAGCCGCCTGGCCCTGCCCCGCCCACTGGGCCCCTGGCCCTGCCCTGGGGCTCATAGTTACTGAGTACCTGAAAGTCGGGCCTGGTGTTTGCTCTGGTTGCAGAGGCCACAGGGCTGTTCTTCCAGCTGAGCTGTCTGATGGCCGCAGAGTTCAAAGCAATGGGAGGCACCATCTAATTATGCCCAGGTGGAGGGCCCTGGGAGGCAGGTGGACAGGCCCATTTCTCACCTAGAGAGACTGAGGGGGAGCATCCCTCAGAGGCAGGGGATGAGTCAGGGCAGGGCCCAGCCTACTCAGTCCCTCTGTTCATAACTGCTGGTGGACTAGGAGTCAGGAGCAGGACCTCAAGCATAAGCCCTGCTTTAAGGGCCCACCCAAGAGCCCCTTCTTGAGAAGGCCTGCAAGGCCCTGGTACTGTGTTTCTGAGCTGACACTCAAGGCCTTGCACGAGCTGATCCCAGTTCAGCCGTCCAGCCACCCCATACTTCTTAGGGCCTTTGGACAATCAGTTCTACTTCTCCTCCTACACGCAGCCAACCCCCAGCTCTCACGGTCAATACCATTCCTTCTCCTCCTCTCCACCTGAAGCTTGGCGAGTTTTAAATCACTGATCAAACTTCCATCTTTTCATAATGCGCCCAGCCCAGTGTCTGGCACATAGCAAGCACTCAGTGAGTGTGGCACAAATGGACGAGTGGCTAGGTGACCAAATGCCTGGCTGATTGGCCCTGGCTTTAGCCGAATGTCCTCTCCTTGGATCCTCTCTTGAGGGAGCTGTCAGCCTACCCTCAGCACTGAAGCCAGCTCCCCATCAGAAGGAAGAGTGGCTCCATCAAGCCCAGGAGAGTGTCCCTGAGTGCTTAGCCACACCCCACCACCCCTGAGGACCTGATGCCCTACCCCAAGCTTGTCCCAACCCTGCTGTCCAAGCTGATCTCCCTTCTCTGAACTGGGCACAGCCCCATATGTGGTGTCCTTCCATATCATGTGCCCAGCTCTGTATGAAGGGAGGAAAGGTGCCAGGCAAGGGTCACACCTCCTCCTGTGTCCCCACCCCATCAGGGGCAGGGCCCTAAACATACAGCTGGTCTTAGTCAGCCCTGTGTGGATTGACCCATGACATGAGGGCAGCGGACACAGAGTTTCTATAATAGATGAAGATGGGGGTGGCTTGTGAACAGATGTGAGGTGTGAGGTACCACGGGACCTGTAGTAGACAGGAAGCTGCCATGGAAATGAGGAACCTGGTAGGACCTCCCAGACAGGAGGGAGGAGGAAGAGGCCCTGTGCAAAGGGAGGGAGAAGCCGGGACATGGGCCACTCTCCCACTTTTGGCCAAGGTGAGGGGTCCAGGCTGGAACCAGACACAGGAGAGAGCCAGCTGGTACAGGGAGTGGTGGCTTGTTGCTTCTGTGGGGGAGGTGGCAGGGAAGGAGGTATCCCTGTCTCTCCCACACAACTGATGGTAGGGTCTTGCACAGTCCAGAGTCCCAAGAGAGCTTGCTGCCCTCCATACTTGACCACTTCTCTACACTGACCACCCAGGGAGACACAGTTGGAGTGGAAGGAAGAATGGCAGGAGAAGGCACAGACCAAAACTGAGAAGAGCCCCTCACAAGCATGCAAAATTAAAAAGACACAAATGGCAAATGACAGCCCGTAGAGGAGGTGGCTAGTCCCGGAGTAGAGAGCAAGGCTGCAAGAACTTAACAGGAGGCCCAGGGCCTCCTCTGGGTGTCCCACGGTGCCTGTTTCTCAGGAGCAGCTCCCTTAGCCTTTCTGGAGTCTTGCTCTGGCCTCATAGTCACCCAGCTGTGCTTCCCTTATAAATGGTCAGCCCCTCTAGCTACTTAGAGGTACTTCACCAACTTTCAAGTCTTCTCAAAGTTAAGGAGCTCCCTCCTGCCCCTGGAGGACACCTTGTTATGACATGCACAAAGGAAGGGAAGAGACAGGAAGAGCAATAGTAAAACATACTGATCGTACTTAACATACACAGTAGAACCTCCATAGTTGACCACCTCCCTACATTGACTTCTCTGTATGTTGACCAGTTTATTACAGTCCCCTTATTGCTATACGCCCAGCATCTCTAACTGTGCTGAGTACAATAAACATTTGTTTAAAAATAATTAGAATTGGCTCGGCGCCTATAGCTCAACCGGCTAAGGCGCCAGCCACATACACCTAAGGTGGCGGGTTCGAATCCCCAGCCTGGACCCGCCAAAACAACAATGATGGCTGCAACCAAAAAATAGCTGGGCGTGTGGCGGGTGCCTGTGGTCCCAGCTACTTGGGAGGCTGAGGCAAGAGACTCACTTGAGCCCAGGAGCAAGAAGTTGCTGTGAACCAGGAGTTCAGAAATAAGCCATAGGCACCGAGCCCAGTCAGCTGATTTCTAACAAGGGTACCAAGACCATCCAATGGGGGAAAGAATAGTCTTTCAAAAGATAGTGCAGGGACAAGTGGATTCCATATGCAAAAGAATGAAGTTGGACCTTCATCTCACACCACACATAAAAATTAACTCAAAATATATCGGCTCGGCGCCTATAGCTCAACCGGCTAAGGCGCCAGCCACGTACACCTAAGGTGGCGGGTTCGAATCCCCAGCCCGGACCCGCCAAACAACAATGATGGCTGCAACCAAAAAATAGCCAGGCGTTGTGGCGGGCG
>CAUYTI010125522.1:0-20781 GCA_963575145.1 Galago senegalensis
GCCTGTGGTCCCAGCTACTTGGGAGGCGGAGGCAAGAGACTCACTTGAGCCCAGGAGTTGGAGGTTGCTGTGAGCTGTAATGCCATGGCACTCTACCCAGGGGGAGAGCTTGAGGCTCTGTCTCAAAAAAAAAAAAAAAAATCCTCTTATTACAGAGCTTCAGAACTCAGGGATGGTTTCATTCATTCCTCAGCCCTACTTACTTACAGGACACTGATGGCTGTCAAACAAAGAAATGAATCCAGTTTCTATAAGGTCAGCCCACTTTCTTCCTGAGTCTGACTGAAGGTACTGAGCGGGTTAACTGTGTGGCTAGGCAGCATGAGCCTCTCAGAGGCACAAAGTCCATTAGCCGAGAAACCTGGGTGAGGAGACACTGTCTCCCAACGCACGCTCTTGGGACATGGCAAACATCTGACCTCTCCCAGATGACTTTTCCAGGGTCAGCCTATTATGAACGAATCCTGACTAATTCGGTCACCCTCCCATTTCACAAGTATGATTTGTGGCTTAATTGCAGCAGGAAAAAATAATGAAAAGTGCACAGCCCAGGCCATATCCATAATTCATAACCGCAATAAAACCCTCGACATGCTGTCGTGACTTATGGCAGTCTTAGTGGTGTGTACCCTGGGGCCAGCGGAGGGCCCAGATGTTTCCGGTACAGAACATTTTAGAATTCACAGGTTGGGGAATCCTGGCTTTGCATCTCTTATGGCAAATCTCAGTCCTGGTTGGAAGCAAAGGCCAAGGAGTCCTCACGTAGGCTACCCCGGGAAGCAGGGTGTGTTTGAGGCTTGGAGGCTGAAGGGAGCAACTCAAAGTATCTTAAACCTGTAGAAGCCTCTCCTCATAGAAGAGGGCTAGTCTGCATCAGCCACAAGAGAACATAAGGATGATATATTGGTTAGGAGGTTATAAATGGAAAAACCAGGTCAAATAGCTTAAACTATAAAGGGAATTTATTGACTCACATCACTGAAAAGTTCAAAGATCATTGGGTTTCAGGTGAGGCTTGATCCAGGGGCTCAAATGATGTCATCATATATAAGATGTCTTCTATTTTTCTCTCTGTCTTTCACATTGAGCTTCTGGAAATTCCAGGATTCTCCCTCAAGATGCTAAATGACTACACTAGTTCCAAACCTTACAGCCTCAAAGAAAGAAAGATTACCTCTTCCTCCAAGCATTGAGCAAAGGCCCTACCTCTCACTGGCACCCATTGGGCCAGGTGTCCATTCCTGTACCAATTAGCAGGTGAGGGTAGGAAGGAGATCAGAGCACACTGTTTAGCTAGAGCCAAATGCACACCTAAAATCAGCTCTACACACTCTGCATACCTGAAGTGGGTAAGGGTCATTCCCTACAGGGAGACTTGTTTTACCAAAAGCCACAGAAATGGAGATTTGGGGCCAGCAAAGGGTAGTCTACTACTTAAGCCAGGGGTGGAGAAGGTGTGTCAAATCCAGCCCAAAACATTGTGACAGCCTCTGTTTGTCTGGGCTGCAAAGCCTAATCACAGTTACTATCTGGCCCTTTTCAGAAAAAGTTTACTGAGCCTTGACATAGAAAAGGGTTCATTTTAATGGCAGCTTTCTGAGACAGTGGCTAACCACAAACACTGGGAATTTCTAGTGTCCAGGCACTTTTCGATCATAGATGGCACCTGCTCTTGCCTTCTGGCCACACTCTGGCTGGGCACCAAGGTGGGCAGGGAGAGCCAAAATACCAGGAATGGTGGTTAGGGGTGGGGATAGGCTGGGGCATGGCCAGGTCAGGGGAAGGGCACCTTCCCACAGCAGCTGTATAGCTGCTGGCCAGGTGACTCTGGGCGAGTCACACATCTCTCTTAGCCAGGTGGAGGGGATGGACCTGAGATGTCAAGGTCCTCTCTCTCTCTAGGAGTGAGTAGTATCCTTCTGGGTGAGAAGGTGCCCCCACAGGGGTGGCTAGGAGGCACCATAACTGCTTGACAGGAAGAAGGGGATGCCTGCCCCCTGCCCGCCTGAGACCGCCAGCATGTACCCTCTCCCTCCTGCAGTCCCTCTTCCCTGCAGCACTGGGGACACAGGAAAGCCTGTGTGCAGGTGGCAGGAGAGGCCTGCCTGCCCCAGCTCCGGGCACCTCCCTCTACCTGGCTCCTGCTCAGAAGTGATGGTGGCTGTTTGCTCTTCTCCCAAGGAGGCCGTGAGGGACCTGCCCTGAACAACCTTTCCTGCACACACTCCAAGGTGTGACACAGGCTACAGAAGACCCATGTGCATAGGAGCAGACCTCTGGGTGATATAAACCTTCCCCAGGACAAGGCCACCACCCAGCCACCTCCCTGGCCCTTGGCATGGAGACATGCCTGCAGTCTTCTTCTTTAAAGGACCCCAGGGGAGGCAGTGCTTAGCATGAGCTTGACTTGGGGGAAGAGTTGGCCCTCACGATCTTTCCTGTGAACCCTTGAGACCATTTTCCCTGGCCTCTTGCTCTGCACAGACTCCTCCAGCCCTGCTCTCCAGCGTCCCCCTGGGCTGGCTAGAGTGGATAGCTGCAGAGGAAATCAAGGGAAGTAAGATCGGGGACTCTTCCCTCTCTTGGGAACCCCGGGAGCTGGCAGCAGCCCTCCCACCTTGTTCTCTGTGTATCTGGGTAGCGACTCCCTCCCTTCACCCTTTCAGGCCAGCGACAGACACCTGCCCCTTGCCATGGTTAGTCTCTGGGTGTTGTTCCTCCTCCTGGGGGTTCTCTAGACCTTGCCCACATGTTCTAACTAGTCCTTTACTCAACTCTCCTTAAATTGCCCAAGTCAAGGTGCCATCCGTTTTTATGAGGGCTCTATATGTTTATTCATTTGGGTCTGCTGCTGCTGGAGCCCTGGGTGCATGCAAAATCCCACATTCCAGATGATTGGTGACATACACACATTCACACAGCTACACAGCCAACAATACGCAAGCACTCGCACGTGATCAGACTAGCATTTCCCACATGTGCACACAAGCTGCACACTCGAGCGTACACACACACAACCTAAGAGGGTTCCGAGCCAAAAGCCCCTAGAAGGGATCTGGTGCTGCATCCTCACTGCCCGCAGCAGCCAGCATTTCTGTGGTACACCTCCCCTCTCTCCTGGTGTTTTGGCCACTGCAGGTTCCAGGCTCAGCAGGAAGACACAGTGTTCACACACTGCCCAGCCTTGCAGATCTCAGAGGAGGGACAGAGTCTGGTTCAGAGAGGCAAAGGAGGGGGAGGAAGAAGAAGACATACTAGCAGGCCCCCAGAAAGGTAGACCAGCTAGGGAGGACAGGGTATGGCCCCAGGAGGTAACTCATGGTGACCAGCAGATGCCAAGCCCAACCACCTGCAAACAGCAGCTCCCTCACCCAGACCGGGTACCAGTCCACTTCATGAATTCCCTTATTTTATGGCATTAAATAGACTTCTGGGGCCTGGGACCCACCCTCTGCATTTTGATCTAATTGGCCTGGGGTGGGGCCTGAGCATCTGGTTTATAAAACCTTCCCAGGTGATTCTTACATGCAGCCAATGCTGGAAACCTCCGGTGCACAGGAACCCTGGTGAACAAATATCCCATGACAGGGAACTCACTACCTATCTTGGCAGCCCCCTTGCTTTGGGGACAAGTTGAGAGTTGAGAGCCTTTCTCCACAATAGAGTAGTTACAAATTCCCAGAGGTGACAGCAAGCCTAGGGAGGGCCCTGGCGTTGTCATTAACTGGGAGGTCTCACTGTCTCTGCTGAGCTCCTCTTGTGGCTGGCCATCCATCTCCGGCAAGCCTGCTGGACTGCTCCAGGCCCAGGCCCCCCCTAAGGGTCGAATGCCTGCCTCCTGTTCCTCACATCGAATCCTTGGCCCCCAGAAGTTGTCCCTTGAAGGTGCAACATTAGCTGGCATTTGGAGGCTGCACGACCAGAGAGAGAGAGCACAGGGCATGAGTCCAGGAGTTGACGCCTGGGTGCCCTGCCCCAGGAAGTCCCTGCATAGTGCAGAGCCTCCATGCTTGGCCAGGAGGTGGCAGTGATGCACCTGCATGAAATACACCTGAAGGATGCCAGGACGCTCGGGTGCTGAGCCCATCACAGAGTGTCCCATCCTAAGCTGGTGCCTGATGGACCATGACACCTTTAGAGGCCTCCCAAATGTCTTAATTTCTTTTAAAATCCTAAGAAAAAGATGAATATGACCCAGCCTAGATTATGTTTGTCTCCATACCAATGACATCATAAAATACATATTTTAATTCTTTGTATGGAGAAAGGGGCCTAGGAAGGCCGTGGTGTAGCCATGGGAGGTAACTGGGCTACTCCAGGCGAATTCCCCCACAGCCCACATGGACCCAGGCAAGGTCAGCACCCACAAAACCAACTTCTCAGAGGGGGGTTTCTCCAGGTCAATGAGGCAGGTAAAGCACCAGGTCTAGAGTTACATAGTTCAAATCTGAGCTGTGTGACATAGGGAAGTTCCTGTGCCTCTCTGTTTTTCCATGTCTGCTTCAGTAAAATAGGGATGCCAAGACTCCCCTCAGGGTTGTGAGGATTCAGGGAGAAGATGCATTTAAACAGCAAGACACGTAGGAAGTCCAGGGGTGTGACAGTACAGTGAGGACAAGGACAAGGCCAGAACAAGCCATCAGGCCCGAGGAAGGGGCTCAGATCCTGAGGGGCCCAGGGAGCTGCTGTTTGGCTTCTTTTCTTTGGCCTCTAGAGGTCCTGAGTGAAGGCCAGAACACTTTCCATTTTCCAGAGGCCCAAATTCCTCTGCTGACTTGTTGGCTCCCACAGATGGGCTCTTTGCTCTCCTGGCTTTTTGGTTTATTTGAGACCAAGTGTCACTCTTCTGCCCTAGGTAGAGTGCTGTGGCACCATCATAGTTTACAGCATTCTCAAACTCCTTGGTTCAAGCAATCCTCCTGCCTCAGCCTCTTGAGTAGCTCAGACTCCAGGTGCCAGACATACCCTCCAGCTAGTTCTGTTTTCAGTAGAGATGGGGTCTTGTTCTTACTCAGGCTGGTCTCAAACACCTGAGCAAAAGCAATCCACCTGCCTTGGCCTCCCAGAGTGCTAGGATTAGAAGTGTGAACCATCATGCCTGGCCTGCTCTCCTAGCTTTTATCCTGAGCACATCCAACAAACAGCTACTGAGTACCCGGGTAGAAGCAGAGCTACTGGCTGGGTTTCTGGAACTCAGCCAGGCCAAGAGGAGCCTGCATTACCAGGGGGATGGCAGTTGTGGAGGGAGGGGTTCCCTGTACTACTGAGCACCCATAGTTGCTAGAGTTCCAACTGACAGGAGTTCATCCCATCCTCACACCACCCTGGAGGATGGGGACAGCCATCACTATTCTACCAAGGAGAAGGGTGACGCTCAGACGGGAGAAGGGACTTTCCAGGGCCCTGTGGCTATCTGTGGTAAACCATGGCCCACACAGGCTCTGGCTGCTACAGAGCCAGGGCTCTCAGCCATATCACCTTTCTTGCCACTCAGAGCTGCAGGTGACCCTCTTGCCCAGGGAGCCCTCAGTCAAGAGCTTGTCTGCAGTCTCATCTTTTGGGGCTGGCCCCCCCAGATGGGATGGGATGTGCACTCTAGTGCACATCACAGCATTAAAGCAGAAAGGGAGGTTGGTGCATTGGGTGCTCCCAGACAAATGGGGAGGTGAATCAGTGACTTCCCTGAGGTCACACAGCAAGCGAGCAGGAGGAGGAGGCTGGCCCTGAGGAGCCCCTGAGTGTCCTGTTTTCTCCCCATCAGGGCACCAGTGGCTCCCTACTGCCTGGTTCTTGTTCCTTCTCACCTAAGAATTTCGTATGAAATCATCTGCTTCTTGCTTCTTCCACTCAGCATAACAGCTGGGGGGTTCTGTTATGTAGTTGCTGATATCTGGGTTGGGCTTTCTTGTTGCTCTTTACTGTTTTATTAGAGTGACACATCCTTATTAATTACAAGTGGCTCACACCTGTAATCTTAGCACTCTGGGAGGCCGAGGTGGATGGATTGCCTGAGCTCCAGGAGTTCAAGACCAGCCTGAGCAAGACCAAGACCCTGTCTCTAAAAAATTGCCAGGTGTTGTGGCAGACACCTGTAGTCCCAGCTACTCGGGAGGCAGAAGCAGGAGAATCGCTTGAGCCCAAGAGTTTGAGGGTGCTGTGAGCTGTGATGCCACGGCACTCTACCAAGGGTGACATAGTGAGACTCTGTCTCAATATACATATACATATGATTGATACATATACATAAATTCATTCTGCTGTTGGAGATTTGAGTTGTTCCTCAATTAGAGCTATTGTGAATGGAGCTGCTGTGAAATTCTTGCCTTTTGGAAGATTTCCTACAATTAATGCATCTCAGTGATAACATATATACATGATATACCATGTAATGTACATTATGTAATTCATAAATATATTAAGTCATATTAATGAAAATAGACTAATACAAACGAATACAATTTTCAGCATATTTGATGAAATCTTAGCTTTGTATTCCACACTCACTGTCATAACATAAGCATTTTAAAATCCCACGCCATTAAAATCCCTCCCCAGTCATTACCATTATAGGCTCTGTCTGCTCCTCAATTTTATGTTCCTATGTCACAGATGGCAGAATGGAGGTTCCAGGAGAGTGATGGGGAAGTTACAACTCAGGTTTCGATCCTGCACTCTGTATGAGGAAGAAAAAAACGCCCAAGCAACTATCGGCGCAAAATTGCTCTTCTGACGCAGTAAAAGAAATGGAACGTCTAAGGAAGAAAAGTGTCCTTTTGGTTGGCTTGTCCAAATAGAAAGCAGAAGGAACCACAGGGCTCGCCCAGGTCTGGGGTGATTCAAGGAGGCGGCTCGCCCCAAAGATGCCAGTAGGTGGCGCCCGAGCAGCGTCAATGGCCCGATCCGCTGCGGGAGGAGCCGCGGAGGCCAACCAGGCCCTCTGACCAAGATTTCTGGAAAAGCCAGATGAGAGAAGGCTCTGGCAGCAAATTAGAAGCTTTTCAAAAGACACACAGTCCTCTCTGCCTCCCCATCCAAAAATATTCTCATTTGTCCCCCAGGAAGAAGGACGGCGTGAGATGGTGGAGGGCTCCATCAGACCAAAGCAGGGCCAAGGGGGATTCCTTCCCCTTCTGCGCCCTGGAGAATTTCCCAACCAGTTGGCCCCTGAAACCCAGTCCCTCACCTTTGCAGAGAGCTCAGAGTATGTCTTTGGCCAGCCTGAGGTCACGCAGCCACCATGGGTGTGCTCTTTTTGCCAGGTAACTCTGCTTTTCCCTCCCCAGGGGACCAGGGAGAGGAGTGGACAGTCCCTAGGTCTCCCATCCGCACTGGCCTGCCCTCCCGATGTGAAACGTTCAGAATAAGTAGAGTCCCCAGAGATATATAAGAATGAACTTTGCGTGTTGCTCTTCTAGACACATACATACTCTGGGTCAGAAAAAGACGCTGAAAAAGCTTTAGGACAAAAGCCACATGGACGTCAGTAGTGCAGGTGGGGCGTCTTCCATAGAGCAAGCTGCCGAATGATCCGTAGGGAGGGAACTCTGAAACCGTGGGGTCCTGCAACTCAGTCTACACCTGGGCATCGGTGTCACTGCCTGAGGCCACACAGCAAATGTGAGTCATTCTACTTCCTATCCATTGAAACTCCCACCTCTTAGGTGAAGGGGGAAGGGGTTCTCACCCCCCTCTCTATATTCTGGGGCTGCAGAAATTACTTTTTTATTTTATTTTTGAGACAGGGTCTTATTCTGTCACCCGAAGCTGGGTCTCCATCATAGCTCCCTATAACCTCAAATTCCTGGGCTCAAGCTACCCTGCCACCTTAGCCTTCCAGGGAGTTAGAACTCCTGGCACTCACCACCATGCTTGGCTAGGGTTTTTTTTTTTAATTATTATTATTATTTGTAGAGGAGTCTTGTAATTTTGCCCTGGCTAGCCTCAAACTCCTGGCCTCAAGTGATCCTCCCTCCCTGGCCTCCCAAAGTGCTAGGATTACAAACGTGACCCACCGGCCTGACTCAGAAATGTCTCCAACCATCTATAGGAAGTTCACAGTGGGAAATGAAGGAAGGTGGAAACAAGAGCCTTATCCCTTGCCAGAGGAAGCCGCCCAGCAGAAGGAAGGGCCTCTGTCCTGCTGCCTTCCTTCCCATGCCCAGGGAAGCATCCAGCCCCTCTCATAGAGAACAGTGATTTGGCACAGGCCAGCTGGATGTAAGGAACACTGATTGTACAATCATAATTATTTTTAGTATCATTAATATCACTGTGATTAACTCTCTAGCCCAGCCCCCTTCCAGGCATTTGACAGCACTTCCGGTCCCATAGTAACCCTGTAAAGTACACACTGTCATCTCCTTACCATGGAGGAGAAAATAGGTGGAGAGGAAAAGCCACTTGCTCAGCCCCACACAGCCTAGGACCGAGGAAATCAGTCCACACCTGATGCAATGCCCGGCTTCCTCCTGCGCTGCTCACTGCAGTCACCTGAGCGGGAGAGAAGCTGACTCTTAAATTGGAAGTGTGGTATTGCCTCTCCAGGGAGCTTCTGTATGAGGTTGGCAAGGGTACACACAAGTATGCAACACGTATATACATGCACGCAGCTAGTACAGTAGTAATCCCATGTATCATAATTCTGATTTTAGCATCTAGTCCTTTCTCACTAAGGCATCAGTAAACACCGCAGCCAGATACAGAGAAATGCCTCCCTCTGGGTGTGGGCCGAATCCCCTCTCTGTCTCCTTGTTTGAATTCCGCATGACCATGTTTCTCTAGCTCCTGCTGTATACATCCCTCTAGGCTCTAGAGTGGGGTGAGCACCTTTGGAATGGCTGGAAATTCTCACTATCTCCTGTCCCACTTGTCCTGGCTTGGCCTTTGGCTAGTTCCCCACACTGGGTCTGTCTCCATGCTGGGCTGGGCGCTCCTTTGGGCTGGGAAGGGGGCTGCTCCATGCATCATCTGGTATCCAGCGTCAGTCCCAGGCTTGGCACAAAGCGCTCAGATCCCCAGCCCAGGGACCCGTGGCTTTCAGTTGGTATCAGTGGCAGGAGTCTAGGAAATAGCGCAGGGGTCATTTAAGTTATAATTTCAGACTTAGACAATATCCTCTGTGTATCTTTCTAGGATCTCCAGTGTCACCAATGGCCAGATATCTGTGGTTACTCCTCCATGCTGGCCTGGGGGTGGGGGTAGTCTTCTAAATTAAGGAGGCTATGCCACTATGTCATAGCTGATTCATCTGGTTTCTCTTTCTAGAAACTTCCATGAGATGATCTGTCACTCTTATATGTATGTGTGTGTATTCTTTGTCAAAATGCATGATTGTGTACATAAAAAAGCCATTTAATATGTGTACCATGTGACATAACGGCCATTGCATGCTAAGCCACTTTTTAAATATATTTTTCTTCGTGATAACTTTGCGCTTTCTCATTTGCAGGCTTCTTCCTGTGACTATTTTGTGTTTGCTTTTTCAGGGCTTGTAATCCTGGTTCACAGATACTTCTGGGATATAGAGATAATGACAAATAGCATTTTGTATCATTAGCAGGGAAGGACAGAGGAATTTATAAGTGCTATTGGAAGAACTGGGTAGCCATGACGAAAAAATTAAGGTGGGAATCACAGCTCATAGTATGTATTGACATAAATTCCAAATGGATCAAATCTTTATACACAAAAAAAACTATTAAAATGTTAAAGGAAAGCATAGCATTTTTGTTCATAATCTCAGAATGGCAAAGTCCTTTCTCTAGGCATGAAGTGAAACGCAAACAACATAACTAAAATGATTGTTCAATTCTCATAAGGAAAATTTAAAACTGTACAGGGGCCAGGCATGGTAGCTCATGCCTGAAATCCCAGCACTTTGGGAGCCCAAGGCAGAAGATCACTTGAGGCCAAGGGTTTGAGACCAGCCTGCGGAGGAAACTGAGACCCTCCTAACAAAAAAAAAAAAAGAAAGAAAGAAA
Source organism: Galago senegalensis (assembly GCA_963575145.1). Taxonomy (NCBI): domain Eukaryota; kingdom Metazoa; phylum Chordata; class Mammalia; order Primates; family Galagidae; genus Galago; species Galago senegalensis. The sequence continues at coordinate 9,981 of CAUYTI010125522.1, forward strand.
GAAAGAAAGAAAAGGAACAAAAAAGAAAAACTTAATTAGCCAGGCGAGGCAGCATGTGCTCATAGTCTAGTTACTTGGGAGGTTGAGGCACAGAAAGCATTGTGCCCAGGAGTTGGAGGCTGCATTGAGCTATAATCGTGCCACTGTACTCCAGCCTGGGAGACAGAGCAAGACCCTGCCTCTAAAAAAGTAAATAAATTGGGACAGCACCTGTGGCTCAAAGGAGTGGGGTGCCATACCCATATACCAGAGGTGGCGGGTTCAAACCCACCCCGACCAAAAACTGCAAAAAAAAAAAAAAGTAGGGCAGCACCTGTGGTTCAGTGAGTAGGGTGCCAGCCCCATATACTGAGGGTGGCAGGTTCAAATCTGACCCCGGCTAAACTGCAACCAAAAAAATAGCTGGGCACTGTGGCAGGCGCCTGTAGTCCCAGGTACTTGGGAGGCTGAGGCAAGAGAATCGCCTAAGCCCGGGAATTGGAGGTTGCTGTGAGCTGTGACTGCACAGCACTCTACTGAGGTCCACATAGTGAAACTCTGTCTCTAAAAAAAAAAAAAAAAAAAAGTAAATAAATGGGCTTAGCATCTGTGGCTCAAGTGGCTAAGGTGCCAGCCACATACACCTGAGCTGGTGGGTTCAAATCCAGCCTGAGCCCGCTAAACAACAGTAATGGATGCAACCAAAAAATAGCTGGGCATTGTGGTGGGTGCCTGTAGTCCCAGATACTTGGGAGGTGGAGGCAAGAGACTCCCTTGAGCCCTGGAGTTGGAGGTTGCTGTGAGCTGTGATGCCATAGCACTCTACCCAGGGCGATAGCTTGAGGCTCTGTCTCAAAAAAAAAAAAAATCAAACACCAAAGGGGAAAATATTTGCAACTCATATCATAAGATAAAGAGACAATTTCCTTATTTAAAAACAGCTACAAATCAACAAAACTAAAAACTCAATAGAAAAAAATGAGTCTAGGATCTGAACTGCCTGGGCTTAAATCCCAGCTCTGCAAGTTACAACCTATGAGTCTTTATGCAAATTACTCGACCACCGGAGATCCTGATTTCCTTGCTTACGAAAGTATCCTGTCCTCACTGGAGTTGTTGTAAATATCACAACAGTGTTGCCACTGTTTCTATGCCTGTCCACACTCCCACAAGACTGGGAGCTCCTTGGAGGCAAGAGGAGAGCCCAGCAAAGACCCTCCTAGCACACAGCTGTGTTTGGTGAATCGTGTTGACCTCAGTGGGTCTTGGGCCAGGAATGGCCAGGCGGATCATTGCTACCTGAGTCACTGGTAATCCCTACTGAGGTCCCAACTGTTCGTCCAGGGTAGAAGGAAGGAGAAAACATGCCAAGGACTTTGAATGGCAAATGCAGGTCTCTGTTGAACATTATAGCTACGTGGCCCTGGGTGGAAGTTAAAATTCATAGACTGTTAATTAGTATGCGGAACAGGAAGTTTCTAAATGGCTTTGCAGCAAGGCAGTCGGCAGGCTGAGCGCCAGCGCTTAAAAGCCTGCTTTAAAGGGAGGGGAGGGGAGGGAAAGACAAAACAACCAGGACGTTTCTGCTTCTTTTTACATCACAGCAAACCCAAAGACTCTTCTGCTGGGGCCTCCTATGGAAATAAAGCCATTAGCCCTCACAGTGGGCTTTGAAACCACTGGCAGCCCTGCATCAACCATGCTGGGAGACAGTGCCAGAAGGTGGAGAGAGGCAGGGGAAACCACCTACACAGGTCACAAAATGCTTTCTCCTGCCTGCTTTCAAAGCCACACCTGCTTCCTTGATCTGTCAGGACTCAGTTAGATGGTGTGCAGTAAGAAGACAGCTGTGGCCTTGATTCAGTGAAAGGGATGCACTTGGCCTTTGGCACAAAGCTAAGGTTTCTGGGGACTTGAGTCCTTCCCTGGGCCTCAGTTTCCTCTCAGTAGAGGGAGGTGCAGGCTTCGTCACCTGCCCCATAGGTGTGAGAGTGGGGTGCATTCATCCTCTCTGGGCTGGCTCAAGCTCGAGCTTGCTACCACCCAAGCTGCCACCTGTCCTTAGGGTGGCAGCTCCCAGGCATCTGCCACCCAAGACAGGTAGAGGTCAGGAGTGTTTCTTCTGAGGTTTGTGCTCCGTTGGCCCTTTGGTCATGGCCACAGCCTGCTTGCTTATGGCCCAGCCAACCCATTGCCTGGGCCACCTCGGGTTAACTGCTTTCAGCATCCATGATGGCGGATTGGGCATCTGAGCTCACTGTGCTTGGAGACTCAGCATGGAGGCGTCTGGCTGCTCTTGATGATGTGTGTGAGCAAGGTACAGGGCCCGCATTTCACCCCAAGTTCAAGAAGTGATGGTTGTCCAGCCTAAAGATTTTACAAGAGCATGTTCCAGGCCCTGAAGGCAGCTCCAGGTCTCTGCCTTAAATCCCTTGAGGCCCAGCCTGTTTGGCCCCAAGCAGAGTTGTGTTACCTATAGGGAAGTATATGCCTGGCTGGAGGCCACACCGCACTGAAGAACAGAGAGTCACCCAGTGGCAATGTTACTGTCTTTACAATTCTTTTTCTGTCCTGCTGATTGTGTGGAAGGAGAAGATAGACTCTGCCTGGTACTAGTATTTTTTTTTTTTTTTTTTTTTTTGCAGTTTTTGGCTGGAGCTGGGTTTGAACCTGCCACCTGCGGCATATGGGGTTGGTGCCCTACTCCTTTGAGCCACAGGCGCCGCCCAAGGTACTAGTATTCTTTTTTTTTTAGACAGAGCCTCAAGCTGTCCCCCTGGGTAGAGTGCCAAGGCATTACAGCTCACAGCAACCTCCAACTCCTGGGCTCAAGCGAGTCTCTAGCCTCCGCCTCCCAAATAGCTGGGACTACAGGCGCCCGCCACAACGCCCGGCTATTTTTTGGTTGCAGCCGTCATTGTTGTTTGGCGGGTCCGGACTGGGGATTCGAACCCGCCACCTTAGGTGTATGTGGCTGGCGCCTTAGCTGGTTGAGCTATAGGCGCCGAGCCTGCAGCCATCATTGTTGTTTGGCGGGTCCCCGCTGAATTTGAACCCGCCACCTTAGGTGTATGTGGCTGGCGCCTTAGCCACTTGAGCCACAGGTGCTGAGCTGGTAATGAATATTTTGTAAAGGTATGTTTACCTACAATTTCCTATGTCTGGTAACTTTAGGGGCGACTTTTAGGGGACCCTGCAGTGGATTGTTTTTGTTCTACTGAACAGCATGGTGAATACAGTTAACAATAGACTAATGTACAATTCAAAACAGCTAAGTAAATTTCAAATGTTTTCATAAATTCTAGCTTGACTTCATTATGTAATACTGTATTCATAAATCATGACACCATTTTGTACCTTGTGCATTTTATACATTACAAACTGTTAATTTACAGTAAAAAGAAAAAGCTGAAGAAATGCAGTAGGAAATCTCCATCTCCTTTTTTTTTTTCCTCTGAGACAGTCTCACTCTGATAGCCAAGCTAGAGTGCTGTGGAGTCAGCCTAGTGCACAGCAACCTCACAGATTCAAGCGATCCTCCTGCCTCAACCTCCTGGGTAGCTGGGACTACAGGAGACTGCCACAACGCCCGACTAGTTTTCCTATTTTTAGTAAAGACAGAGTCTCCCTCTAGGTCAGAGTGGTCTTGAACTACTGAGCTCAAGCAATCCACCAGTGTCAGCCTCGTAAACTGTTAGGATTACATCTCCTAACAACCGAGTAAAGGAAAAAAACATCCCACAAAACCTTAAGAGAACAGCATTTTATGGTTCTCAACAAAAGCAAAAGGCCGGACAAGGTGATGATGCGATGGCATTCAACCCAGGGCGACAGAGTGAGACTATGTCCCAAAAACAAATAAAAGCCAAAAACATTCCAATGTACTACAAAGAACACAGTGTAAAAGACTGTCCTAAACGATATTCTAGAAAATATCGTGAAATTACAGCAAAACCTAATACACAAATCACAACCACCTTACCTGAGAGTCCAGCGCGTCTTTCGCGTCTTTCTCTCCCACCTGCAGGCACTGGGAGCGGAACACCTTCCAGCTAAAGGTAAAGACCCACGCGGTGGTGAGGGCTCCACCCCGAACCCCCGCCCCACCCAACCCTCTCCCGCCCACTCGGGGCAGCCCAGCGAGCAGCTCCGGGGCTTCGGGGCCTACCAGCGCGCCCCGCCGTGGCCGCAGGTGGGGCAGGCGCAAGCGAACACGTGCAGTAACCGATGAAACGGGGAGGCTTCCAGCGGGCAGTACACCTGCACGACCAGAGCGAGTGGCTGCCCGCAGCGTTCACACGCCGGCCTCGGCGCCGCTACGCCAGGCAGAGCATCCTGAGGGGAGTAGAGGCGCTGAGACCCCGATTCTGTCCCAGAACCTCGCCCACTCCCGCACTCCGCACCCTTTGTCAGCACCCGCCAGCCCCAGCTCCGGCGCCCACCCTCACCGGAACGCCGCCCAGCTTGCTAGCAGTCCAGGCGTCCGGCCCCGTGGGGCTGCCGCACACCGCGGTGTCCCGAAGCCCGAGCAGCACCGGCTTCCGGACAGTCGCCATGCCCACCAGGCACCCGCAAGAAAACGCGAATTACGGCTGTCGAGAAGGTGTGCCCGTCTGCGCATGTGCGACGCCTACCCACGCACGACGCCCCGCCCATTATTAGCATCCTTCTCCCGGATGGAGAAACTGGTTCTGTGGTACCGTGAGCTCAGAGCTGAGCTGCGCGGGCTCAAAACCGGGATCCCCGGGCAGTGTGTGCTTCCTAATGCGATACAATAGGCAATACCATCTTCTATGAAGTAGTCTTGCCAGAAAGCTTTCCCCTGAAAATAAAAATGTTAGGTGGGTAATAGTGTCATCTCCCATGTGCAAAAAAGAAAAACAAAGTTTTTTTTTTGTAGAGACAGTCTCACTTTATCGCCCTAGGTAGAGTGCTGTAGCGTCATAGCTCACAGCAACCTCCACCTACTGGGCTTAGGCGAGTCTCCTGTCTCAGCCTTCCGAGTAGCTGGGAGTACAGGCGCCCACCACAATACCCAGCTATTTTTTTGTGGCTCAGTGCATGGGGCCAGCGCCCTACACTATTAAACTTTTATGTTTGAGATTTTCCATGATAAAGTTGTATAAAATACCTGCAGCACAATATGGGTGAAGTTCAACAGTATCGTGCTAAAAGGCCATATTCTGGAAAGAAATCAGATTGATGGTTGCCAAAGGTTGGGTTCATTAGGTAGGGTGTCAAGAATGTTTTAGGAACATGCTGCATATCTGAATTGTGGTAGTTATATGATTGTTTAGATTTGTCATCAGTCAAGAATTGCATACTAAAGAAAAGTAGATTAAACCTCATTTTTAAAAAGTGCATTTTACAGGTGGTCTGAAGGTAGTGAGTTATCTCAATTGCTTGTTCAGGCTCGGCGCCTGTGGCTCAAGTGGCTAAAGCACCAGCCATATACACCTAACGTGGCGGATTCGAATCCAGCCAGGGCCCGCCAAACAACAATGATGGCTGCAACCAATAAATACCCAGGCCTTGTGGCCGGCGCCTGTAGTCTCAGCTACTTGGGAGGCGGAGGCAGGAGACTCGCTTGAGCCCAGGAGTTGGAGGTTGCTGTGAGCTCTGATGCCACAGCACTCTACCCAGGGGGACAGCTTGAGGCTCCGTCTCACTTGTTCAGTTTGTGTTCTATTCTTTCACCCTCTTCTCGCTACTACATTTGACTAGTCTTTAAAAAAAGAAAGAGCTTGTTGCAAAAGCAGTTTCAAGACTCATACCTTGAAAAGGTGGAAAAGGAAACATGTTTCCAACAATCTACACTTAAAAGGAGGAAGCATCAACCTTGAAATGTTTGCTTCTAGTTCCAGTGGAGGAGGATGAAACCACTTTACTCATGGTTTATCACTCTGCCAACGTCACAGCTTTGAAAGGCTCTGAAATCTGACCTTCCTCAGATGTAGGAAGAGACGTTGGATAACTCAGCACATATGTGTTATTATTTTAGCTAATGTTTCCCAAATTATTTTTCATTAGACTCCAAAATTCTTACTCTTGCTGACATAGCAGGACTTGCCCCAACCAGCCTCTTCCCAACAATAGTCATTAATTTACCTCCTAGTATTACCTATCACTAGCCTGTTGATCAAGGTGTGACTGCAGGAAGGCTGGTTAAGGCAAATTTTCAAGATATCAATTGTTGCTACCAAAGGAGATAATGTACAAACATTTCTGGGATTCCAGAGTCAATTTCACATCAAAATTGCTGCTGGTAGTACATGCACTGGTAGTCCTTGGAACAATGCAACCAAAGACTGGATGTTACACATGTAAAGTATTGATCTAATTCATTCTTGTGTGGAGTTTGCACCTCCTGACAAACTTTCACAAAAATCTCAACAAGTTGTGATACATCTCTATTTGAGGAAGTACAGAACGAAGACATTGAAGCTACTTTAATCTCAGACTGAAGACTTAACCTGTTCTTGGCTCAGCGCCTGTAGCACAGTGGTTACAGGGCCCGCCTCATGCACTGAGGCTGGCGGGTTCAAACCCGGCCTGGCCAAACAATGACACTTGCAACCAAAAAAATAGCAGGGCATTGTGGCAAGCACCTGTAGTCCCAGCTACTTTGGAGGCTGAGGCAAGAGAATCGCTTAAGCCCAAGAATTTGAGGTTGCTGTGAGCTGTGATACCACCACACTCTACTGAGAGTGACAAAGTGAATCTGTCCCCTCACCCCCAAAAAAGTGCCAATAATTTCTCAGGTTTTATTTATTTGAAACAGTCTTCCTCTGTTGTCCCAGCTAGAGTATGATGGTGTCATCAAAGTCACTGCAACCTCAAAATCTGGGGTGTCTCCTGTGGCTCAGTGGGTAGGGCACTGCCCCACATACTGAGGGTGGTGGATTTGGGCCCAGCCCCAGCCAAACTGCAACAACAAAAAAGAAATGGCTGGGCACTGTGGTAGGCACCTGTGGTCCCAGCTGCTTGGGTGGCTGACGCAGAACATCACCTGGGCCCAGGAGTTAGAGGCTGCTGTGAGCCGTGTGATGTCATGGCACTCTACCAACGGTGCTAGAGTGAGACTCTGTCTCTACAGAAAAAAAAAAAAAAACCCAACAACCAAATCTTGGGCTCAAGCAATCATCTCAGTCTCCGGAGTAGCTAGGACTACAGGTGCTTGCCACAATGCCCAGCTAGTTTTTTTTTTTTTATTTTTAGTAGAGACAAAGTCCTTTTTTCAGGCTGTCTCCAACTCCTGTGCTAAGGCAATCCTCCTGCCTTGGCCTCTCTGAGTGCTGGTCTTAGAGGCATGAACCACCTCACCCGACCTCTTAGTATATTTTTAATGGACATCTGCATCTGTGTGGTCACTTTGAATCTTCTAGGTACAGTTGGCATCCTTAGAGGTACCAAAAATACCAGTCCTGGCTGTCCTTGAGGAAGACGTGTGACCAAGTCACCCTCAGAAGTGGGTGACCCAGGAAAGGATGAAGGGATGACAGGGCTGGGGACAGACCTTTCCCAGCCCAGTTGGTTTTGTATCACAGTCTAGGGTGTAGGTACTGGAAGCCCAGCCTCTTAGCCTGCTCATCAACTCTTTAAATAAAATTCATTTCCTGCTAAATTGGCAAAAAAAATTAATCTTTATTCTTTTTTTTTCTGTTATGTGTATTTCACCACAATTATTTTATTTTTTTCGAGACAGAGCCTCAAGCTGTCACCCTGGGTAGAGGGCTGTAGCGTCACAGCCCACAGCAACCTCCAACTCCTGGGCTCAAGTGATTTTCTGCCTCTGCCTGCCTCCCAAGTAGCTGGGACTACAGGTACCCGCCACAACACCCAGCTATTTTTTGGTTGCAGCCATCATTGTCGTTTGGTGGGCCCAGGCTGGATTCGAACCTGCCAGCTCAGGTATATGTGGCTGGCGCCTTAGCTGCTTTAGGCGCTGAGCCAAAATATTAATATCTTGAGTAGAAGATAAAAAGGCAATTTGTTAAAAAATCCTGTTTTCAATGTCCACCTTATAAAAGGGAAGAATTACCTAAGGACATGGTAGTCACTTTTGATGTTGGGTGGAATTCATCCCTATTATAATCTCAGTGCAATTTTTAAAAGCACAGCAGGGGGCTCAGCGCCTGTGGCTCAAGTGGGCCCCACCAAACAACGACAGCTGCAACCAAAAAATAGCCCAGTGTTGTGGCAGGCGCCTGTGGTCCCAGCTACTTGGGAGGCAGAGGCAGGAGACTCGCTTGAGCCCAGGAGTTGGAGGTTGCTCTGGGTTATGATGCCACAGCACTCCCCAGAGTGACAGCTTGAGGCTCTGTCTCAATAAAAAAAAAAAAAAAAAGCACAGCAGGGTATGATTTCTCCAGGCACAGAGGTGAGGAGTGGAAGGAGGTCTTGGGGTTTGATTACAAAGGTCAGGTCCCCATCCTGTCTTTAATTGGGCCTCACCTCACCCACTCTCCTCTCAAGGGACCATCCTCTAGCCAAGCGTCAAGCAAGGCACAGCTTGATTCCTACTGTGCACCCCAACTGCTACACAAAGCACCATCTCAGGAAAAAATAAGAAGCTGAGTTTACAACCTCCTTTGTGGCATCTTTATTTTCCTAACTAGGATATGAACATGGGTGAGAAGAATCAGCTGCACTGAAACACATCAGCCAGTTGTCAACCAGGGAGACAGTGGATGGACACGGAGGGGGTTGAGGTGACAATTCCAGATCATAATCTCCCAAGTGGCTACTGGTCCAAGCCCTCGAGCAGAGGGTGCTCTGGGGAAGGAGGGACAGGACCATGCAAAGCAGGCTCTGGAGAGGAGAGACAAGAGGCAGTGGTCGCCACAGAGGCTGCAGCTGAGATGAGCGTGTTAGGCTATGGGCTCACGCTCCCGTTTGATGAAGTTGATCAGCCCATTGGTGGAAGAATCATGTGAGGTCACTGGAGTGTTGCCATCAAGCTCAGGCTCGATCTTCTTAGCCAGCTGCTTCCCCAGTTCCACTCTGCCATGGGGCAAGGAAGAATGATTAGAGGAAGGTTCCTACATCACTAGTGAAGTCCCTGTGCCAAACCAAAGGCCTCTGCCACCCTCTCCTGGGCCAGCAACTCACCCCCACTGGTCAAAGCTATTGATGTCCCAGATGATGCCCTGAACGAAGATCTTGTGCTCGTACATGGCTGCAGGGGGAGCAGACAGCACACATCAGGGCTCTGCCAGCCCAGTCTAATCCATGCCAAACCAGTGCCTTCCCCTGCCGACTCACCGATCAAGGCTCCAAGGATGAATGGTGTGAGCTTCGTGAACATGATAGAGTTGGTTGGGCGATTTCCTTCAAAGACCTTCAGAAAACACCAAGGAATGCCCCCAAGTCAGTCCTGATCCCCAAACCCCTAGGAGACATGCACATCGTGCCCCAGAGGGTGAGGTGTGCAGATCTGTGAGGACTCTCCCCCAGTGTGTAGGAGCAGCCAGGCATGCCACCACCATGTCCCTGCCTTGGTGCCACAACGTCAGCCCTCTTCCAGCATTCTGCCCCAAAGCCAACTTCAGAAGACGCACTGACCTTGTGCGGCAACAGCTTCTCCAAGTCCTCTGGATTATTTCCTGCGGCTTGGAGTTCCTTCCGGGCCTCATCTATAGATTTCCCCTTCATTAAGGCCTCTGTCTGGGCCAAGAAATTGGACAGGAGGATCTGGCAAGAGATTTATCAGTTCTGATTAAAAACAGTCTGAGTTCAGGCAGAGTAACAAGACCACCTGGCCCTTAGCTGGAGTTAGTCCCACCCAGGTTCACTTACTATACAGCTCAGATGGAGGAAGGGTACACGGGGCTGTGGGCACGCCTGATGACATCAGGACAACAACGCCTTTTTTATTTTGTTCTTTTCTTTCTTTTTTAGAGATGGAGTATCACTCTGTCACATTAGGTGGAACGCCATGGTATCATCATAGCTCACAACAACCTCAAATTCTTGGGTTCAAGTAATCCTCTTGCCTCAGCCTCCTGAGTAGCTGGGACTACAGGCATCTGCCACAATGCCCAGCTGGTTTTTCTATTTTTTTTTGAGACAGAGTCTATGTTGTCCTTGGTAGAGTGCCATGATGTCACAGCTCATAGCAACCTCAAACTCCTAAGTGATTCTCTTGCCTCAGCCTCCCAAGAAGCTGAGACTGTAGGTGCCTGCCACAACGCATAGCTGTTTTTTGTTGCAGTTGTCATCATTGTTGTTAGCTGGCCTGGGGGACCAGGTTCAAACCCGCCAGCCTCGATGTATATGGTTGGTGCCTTAACCACTGTGCTATAGGTGCTGAGCTGTTTTTTCTATTTTTAGTAGAGACAGGGTCTCCCCTCTTGCTCAGGCTGGTCTTGAACTCCTGAGCTCAAGCAATCCAAATGCCTCAGCCTCTCATGAGTGCTAGGATTACAGGCATGAGCCACCAGGCCTGGCATCACCCTATGGCATCATAACTCATATCAACCTGAAGCTTCTGGGCTCAAGTGATCCTCCTGCCTCAGCCTCCAGAGTAGCTGGGACAACAGGCGCCCACCACCACAAAGCTAATTTTTAGTAAAGATGGAGTGTCACGGCTCGGTGACTATAGCTGAACCGGCTAAGGCGCCAGCCATGTACACCTAATTCAAATCCCCAGCCCAGACCCGCCAAACAACAATGACGGCTACAACCAAAAAATAGCCGGGCGTTGTGGCGGGCGCCTGTGGTCCCAGCTACTTGGGAGGCAGAGGCAGGAGACTCGCTGGAGCCCAGGAGTTGGAGGTTGCTGTGAGCTGTAATGCCATGGCACTCTACCCAGGGGGACAGC